>JBBPSI010000060.1:0-129106 GCA_038093515.1 Butyriboletus loyo
AGAAGTTCCCTGTCATATATGTCGTAGTTGCGCTCTGCCGGGGAGAGCGTCTTCGATAGGTAGGCACATGGGTGCAAATCCCCATTGCCGTCGTTCTGCATCAGCACGGCTCCTGTTGCCGTGAGGGAGGCGTCCGTCATGACCTTGAACTCCCGTGTCGTGTCCGGCATCGCCAGGACAGGCTGCTGTAGGAAGATCTCCTTGATCTTCAGGAAAGCGTTTTCGTGCTCAGGGGTCCATTCCCATTTCGTGGCCTTCTTCGTCAAATCGTGAAGAGGCCGAGATATCGCCGAGAAATTGCTTATAAAGCGGCGATAGAAGTTGCAAAATCCGATGAACGATCGGACTGCCTTTACTGACGTGGGCGACTTCCATTCTTGGATCGCCTTGAGTTTCGTGGGGTCCATCTGGACGCGGCCTGCTCGGATCACCATTCCGAGGTATTCGACTTCGTCGGTGTCGAAGAAGCATTTCTCTAGCTTCAGGAAGAGCTTGTGCTCTCGTAGTCTCTGTAGGACGCGGCGTGTCCTTTCTTCGTGAACTCCGGCTTCTTCGGAGTGAATCAGGATGTCGTCCATGTAGATGACGAGCCATCCTTCGGCTATCATGTCTCCGAAGGTGTGATCCATAAGGGCTTGGAACGTAGCCGGCGAGTTGCAAAGCCCGAAAAACATGACTGTTGGCTCAAAGAGCCCTTGCGGCGTGATGAACGCGGCCTTCCAGCGGTCGCCGGGCTTGATGAGGACATTGTTGTAGCCCCAACGAATGTCCATCTTCGTGAAGATCTTGGAGCCTTTGAGGCGGTCGACAAGATCTCCGATGAGAGGTAACGGGTAGGCGTTTTTAATCGTGTGCGCGTTCACGTGCCTGTAGTCCTGGCAAGGACGTAGGGATCCATCCTTCTTTCCTACGAAAAAGAAGGGAGCGGCTTGGGGTGACTTCGAGGGGACTATCTTCCCCGTCTTGAGGTGTTCGGCGACGAACTCTTTGCATGCCTCCGTCTCCTTAGGGTTGAGAGGGTAGGCCTTGGCGACTCGAGGGAGGAAGTCCTTGTCCAGGTCGATCGCGTGGTCAAAAGACCGAGATGGGGGAAGCTCGTCGAGGTTCTTTTTCTCGAAGACGTCCTCGAATCCCCTGTACTGAGCCGGAAGCGTCTTCTTCGGCTTTTCTTCCTTGGCGGCTATCTCTGTAGATACCGTTGCTCTGCGAACGTCGTATGTTCGCCTTGCCTGTTGGTCTAGGCGCTTTTTCCAGAGGTGCGCCATCCTCGTGTCCGGGTCCATGTCGAGGTACCGGATCAGATACCGTTGGGTTATCGCCCACGGGTCGTCGGGGCGTCTTTCTGCTGGTTGATCTGGAAACACGACTCTACCAGTCGTCCAGTCTATGTCGGGGTTGGCGTCGCGAAGCCAGGGCAGCCCGAGGATGACGTTCTCTTGTCCTACGTTGAGAATCAGGAATTCTCTGAGTTGTTCCGTTCCTCCCGTCTGGAGGATCATCGTTGTCGAGTAGCGTATGGTTCCCCCCTTGTTTGGGGAACCGTCGACGTTCTGAGCTTTAAGCTCCTTGGTTAATCGTTTGATAGGGAGGTGGTTTCGTTTGACAAAGTCCCTGTGAACGAAACATCCTGACGCTCCACTATCCACCAGCGCGGTGGTGTCGAATACTGGCCCGTTCTTGTTGGCGCATAGCACAACCGGGATCCTCATGGACTGGGCTTTCTGGCCAGTCGAGTACGTGAAGGCGGCAATTGTCTCGGGGTGCCGCTCAACCTCGGGGGAGGGGAAACTCGGGTGGTCTCCCATAGCGGGGATCTTGGTCATCCGCTCTGTTGAGAGGTCGTTGTCTGCTCCTCTCTTGACGGCCGTGGTTCCAGGGGCGTCGTAGAACTGTTCTATAGGGGTTTCTTCCCTAATAGGAGGAATCGGGGGTAGATCTTCATCGTCTTCCTCGGTGGCGATAAGATTGGGCACGTCAACGTGCATGGGTCCTGGGGTCTCCAGGGGCGTGGCGTAGGAGGTCTCCTCAGAGGTTTCGTTGCTGCTGCTGACCTCCCGTCGTCTTTTCTTGCGCTCTTGCGCGTCTTCTTCTTCTCGGATCCTTTTTCCGAGGATTTCTTGTGCTACCGCGGCGGCTTGGTAGGCTTTCCTTAGGTCTGCGGGGGAGGTCGCTCGTTTCGACCTTCTTAATGTCGGCCTAATTTCGGTGGCCGGCTTCTTTTCATCTGGGCCTCCGGACTTCTTTCTCCAGAGGGCGATCAACTCGTCAGTTGTCATCGTTGCTTCTTTTAGTACTGCCCCAGGGGTCATCTCCTCCTTGGGTTCGGCAGTTGTCTCTTTTGGTACTTGTGCGGGTACCGGCGTCGGCGCAGGCTTCCTTGCGAGCGCGGGTTTCCTCACGAGAGGGCGTCGGTGTACGAACGGCTTGCTCCGTTGTACTAGTGTAAACCCCTCGGAGTCCACTACTGGCTCGGGTTTACCTGTGCTCGACCCGGATATCGGCGATCGGGGTGAGACTCTGTCGATGAGAGGACGTGGGGCGATACGTTCTGCCAGCGTCTTGGCAGGGGATTCCTCTTTCTTCTTGCCAAAGGCCTTCTCGAGGCGTTGGCGAATTGTATCCTTGCTGATGCCTCTCGACTCCAGGGTCTGGAGGAGTTCCTTAACCGAGGGCTCCGACGTGGAGGCGGCTCGGACTTGTGACGGCGGCGGTGTCGGGGAAGAGGCGCGTCTGGCGTTCCCAATGTTCCAGGCTCTCGCAAGAGGTGGTGGAATGTTCTTCGGTGTGGAGGTTACGCGAACCTGTACTGGTGGGGACGAAGCGCGTCTGGCTTTCCCGATCTCCCGTGCCTTGTCGAGGGGGGAGAGTTTCCTTGGGGCGGTGGTGGCGGCGCGTATCTGCGCGGGGGAGGAAGAGGCACGCATGGCTCTCCCTATGGCTCTTGCCTTTTCAATAGGGGAGCCAGTTCGGCGGGCTGCTCCCAAGGAGAGGGCTTTCTGAAGTGGGGTCTGTCGGGTGGCGGGGAAGGGGATTGCGCGTAAGTGCGCGACGGGGGAAGAGGCACGCATGGCTCTTCCGATGGCTTTCGCTTTCCAGAGCGGGGAACGGCGGGTGACGAGAGTGAAGGGTGCTTCTGCCGCGGCAGGATGACGGTGGAAGGGATTTCGGCAATCTGCTCGCAAGCAGGTAGAGGTAGGGGCGGCGGGGGCTAAGGTGACTCTGTTGATGACGACGTCTTCCATTGGGTGTACATGGAAGGGATTGTTGCAGTGGGGACGTTGGCAGGTCCACTGGACACGTTGTCCAAACTCCTCGGTCTTCTCAGCGAGAAGGGCGTATCGGTTGCTGAAGGACATGGCGATCTCGGGGCGACTTCGCAAAGTTGGAGATGGCGGCGGGCTGGGGGCGGCTTTACTGTTGGAGAACAGAAGCAGGAAGAGAGCTAATTCTTTTGTTACGCTGATAGCGCACAATAACTAGCAGCGAGCACTTGACTAGGGGCTCGAGCCTAATAAGGAAATTGCCGACTCGCGTGAACGACGCTATCGGGTGTCTTGCAAAGCAAGTGTCGGCGAGATCTTGTGTGGTGGCGACCAGACGAGATCGAGCAGGCTCTTATCGGCTTTATCGGCAAGAGATGGGTATATTGCTAGATTACTATGCACTTGGTAGATGCGTAGAATTAGCTAAAGAACTCGTACTACTCTAAGTGCGAGTATATATACTAGAGTCTATCGTGCACAGACCGAGCTGTGCGTGGCAGCGAAGGGCAGAGGGCTATGAGTCCGTCCGAGTCATAGCGGCGAAAAGGGAAGCGGCAAAGTGCCGGTAACGAGGGAGCGAAGCTCCGAGTAAGATGGCGACATCGTCAGCGAATAGGAAGAGCTGAAGTCGAAGCGACGATGTCCATGAGGCGAGCCCCACAGGGCGAAGGGTGCGCGAACGGCGGAGCCCTTGGATACGGGTCTCGACGCGAAGGTACTGACGCGTCGTAATCTAGTCACGTGCTAGTCACGTGATGTAAGAAATGTCATTGGTCAAAGAAGAGGGGACGCGACAGCTCAGCTGAAGGTCCGGCCCGACGGGGCGAGAAGACAGGGGCTATCTCGTGCAACGGCACAGAGACTCGCAGGAGCAACCGGGGAAGTGGATAACGTCCACTAGGCGACTAGGGAGCGGGCGATGGGCGGCATCGCAAGACGGCGGGGGCGGCGGGGACGCGTGAGCGTGGGAAAACGAGTGGCGGGGTACGCTTAGGGGTAAAACTGTAACAATACCTGAACCTTCTGATGATCGTTGTCTCGTAACAAAATGAATCAGCAAGCAATCTCAAGCTGAGGGTCAAAGCAAAGGGAAGTGGATAAACAACCAAGTCAAGATGGCACTACAAACCACTACATCTGACTATATATACTAGTGTCCTAGAGCTATGGGTATGATGTCATGCTTACTCAGCTTACTAATAACCCTATGCCCAGCTCTAGACTCTTACTAATCAATGACATCATCTATGACATCACTGACTCTAGACTCTGTGCATCTGTGAAGGCATGCAATTGTGAGATGTGAAGATGTGAAATGAGGAAGATGGGTGATGGAATTTGAGGTTCTAACACATACAGGGGGTCAACGATCCCCAGCTACAGTGGAAACTGTGACGTCTCCCAAAAGTTGTAAGTACAAACCATTTCAATATCCCCCATACACCCACCGTACACATTGAACGATGGGGAGAATCAAACATTCTACTTTCTTTCTTTCTTTCTTTCTTTCCAGCAAAAAATAATGTCGCCAGCATTTTTTTTTTTCTGGAATCCATCTGCCTTTTGCATCAAGTTGGAATGTTGGCACAGCTGTCTTGTGCGTTCGATTCTTGGATTCCGCATTGAATCGTTCATGCTTCTTCAGTCACGAGAGGCTACGCTACCTCGATCACCGGACTGGAAACGACTCTGAAGACTCGGCGTCAGTTGGGTCTGGTCACGACGATCATAGAGGCTGCGGCCCCTGTGTCGAGCTCGTGAAATTAAATGGTTCAGACTAGTAGGGCACGGCTCGCACTGCTAACTTTGTGCCCAAGGGTTTCAGAGTCGGGGCTGGCCGCCTAGCGCCAAGACCCGACGAGTCCTCGAGTAAATCACATCACTCTAAATCTGTCAGCTGGCCACCATATTTATTACATATATCGACTATCCGAGCACAACTTCTACACATCATAACGCCCCCCGTCCGTATCGAACATCCCCACTGATTCCCAGTAATCCACCCACCGGTTTGCATCCACAGCTGAGAGCGGAACGAGTTGACGCATCGTCTTGCTCACTCGTTGCGCAACGTCCGTCGCAAACCTCGCCGACCCAGCAACTTCGACATCTTCCGCTGTTACTGCATCAAACGAACTCGACTGGCGGCGACGCATCGCTGCATCACCTTGAGCCAAGGTACGCATGAACCCGAGGAGTTTGAGAGCAGGCTGGTCATCGTGACGGTCGTCGTACAAGGATAGCAAAGATGAAACAAAAATAAAACGAAAGCATCAGCGACTCGATGTCATCAAGGAGCTTGAACGTCCGACTGACCGCACGTCGGACATCCTCCTCGCTCGTGTCAACTGCATGTTTTTCTAGTCTTTCCACCCATTGAGTGAATGAGATCAACGGGAGAGGGGATGATGTCAGTCCTTTCTGATAAATAGCCTCGCTGATAGGCTGCACGACAGACTTCCATGTGACGGGTCGGGGATGCACCAAGTTCATGGTGGGAGGGGGTTCCTCGTCTGCGAACGCAACGTCCAGTATCGCATCGGATACAGCATATGGAGGAAGCCACGACGTAACCTTTGGGTATGTGTAAGCCCCAAAAAAGGAGCCTGTTGAACGACTTACCCCATGAGCTTCTGGAAGCGTGCCCAAGGTCACACTCGACTTGACGATGATGGGAATCCAGTCCGTGGTAGACCACGCACCCCGTGGTGCACCGCCCGTGATTTGACCGATCCTGAACGACGTTGCAGGTAAACTGCTCGCCGCGAGGATCTGCAAATACAAACATGTGCAAATGTAAAAACACAATGATCGGGATCGACGATCATGTATACGCACCCGCTCAGACACATACTTGCTCGCACCATAGCCGGGTCCCACAGCAACCCCTGCGTCGAACTGTACCTCTTCTGGGAACGATTCCTTGCTTTTGTCCCATCCTTGCGCCGACGCCACAGACGACGTGAACAAGAACCTTGGCTTGGAGGCTCGCCTCGATCCACGCGCGAGGTCAATCAAGTTCCGCATCCCCTTCACGTTCGGCCCAAACGACGACAGCGCGAGATTGAAATCGATCCGCCACGCGTTGTGGATGATCACCGTCACCGAATCGCGGATCTCGCGGTACGTCCGATCGTCAAACGACAGGTTTGATCGGGCCAAGTCGCCCTCAACGTAGACCAACTTTGCAGAATCGATAATGGCGGGGTCGAGCCCGCGATCCTCGAATGCGGCGTGCTGTCTCTGTTTGATCGTACCCGACTTGGAAGGCCGGTTGACCGCATACACGATAGCGACGTCCTTGCGGCTCAACAGTGAGGCGAGCAAATACGAGCCCAGCCCACCCGTCGAACCGGTCAACAGAACGACATGGCCGTGATGGAATGTATCGGGCCTGTTGGTGACTCCCTGTGATACATCGCCAACCTGGTCTCCCAAACCAATGGAGTACCTGGCAATCATGTCCTCAATCTCTGCTTTAATCTTCGCTTTCGGATCTGGAGCAGAATACGAAGAATCATTGTCTTCAAGAAGGTGAATCAAATGCCTAGTAAGGAGCCGAAGTGTGGGATTCGAGAAAATGACGTTCTGATCGATCCGAGACGCTGCCGCTCGAATCTCCTCACGCGGGGACGCGGAGAGCGAGCCGATAATGTGATTCTTGAGAAACGTGGAGGATAAGCTGCCAGTACGTGTACAGATAAGTCAAGATCATACGACGTAGATAGTTAGATAAGCAGACCTATCGAATCCCTGTTCAAACACATCCATAGCGACTTCGATGGGTTTACCCGCATTGACGGACGTTGCATACACCATTAACCAGTTCTCAACCTCGGTTTGAGACCAGGTCTGAGGCAGCGGAACATTGATTCCAGCCTGAAAACCCCCTTCCATGGATGCATACCTATGTGGTTTCCGTAACCATAAGGGCGGCCCGGGATGAAGCACAGGGGGCATAACACTTACAGTGCATCAATCTCTGATTCATACAACGCCATTGTCGCCTTCTTTATCACTGTCCCCTTTCCAGCACGTAGCATGGGTTTATCTTTACTCGTCACCAAAATCATCTCTTTGAAGATCCGGCTGAATGCGGGCGCCTCCTTGTTGGCTTCCTCGACTTCCCGCCTAGAAACGGTGTCAGCTTGAGTTCACACGATGAAAAGGAAAAGGCACACACCAAACCTTGTTCCTGAATTCAGCGACCAGTTCGCCGTCCGTGACGTCTATCGCGTACTCTGGCTTGGGTTCCACGAGCACCCCTGTCTGGTCACGGCCGCGTCCAAACATGCAAACGCCGAAGAGGATGGGACTCGCGCTGATCACGGTTTCCATCGGAGCCGGAACAGTCTTTTCTCCCGAAGAATGAATCAGGACGTCGTCAAGCCTTCCAACGCTATACGCCGCGAGGTCCCCGCGATGAGCACAATGTGAGTCTAGAAAGCGCACGCAAGAGACATACATTTTATACAACCCCTCGATGGTGGGATGTTTGATGAATACATCCGCGGTCGCGTAGCCTCTCACGTCTGGGAGGTTCTCGAGAGAGGGCTGGTACGTTGGACAGGTCTACAGAGACACGATCAAAAGTAAGTTTACGAATGGCGAATTCCCAACAAACACGTACCAACACTTGAAACTCATACGTTCCGTCACCCTGTGGAACCCATCGTATGTTCTGGTTCAACCCAAACCATATCCACTCCCAAAGGTAGTGTTCAGCTGGATTCCGGAGTATATTTGTAAGCGGGCCAAACTCCGTCCCGCCATATAAAGATGTAAGGTTAACGCCAGCGGCAACCAGCGCGTCCCCCGTCTTTTTGGCGAGAGGACCACCTCCGAAAGCCTAAGAGGGTGCATGTCAAGCTACTTGTGACGGCACGAGAAAGGAACAAGATGATACGTGCCACATACTCCAGCGAGGTGAGAATGTTTACGGCTTGTGTAGAAGTAACCCACTCTTCCAAGTACGCAGGTACGACGACGAGTGAGCTCGAGTTTGTCGACTGAACGAGCTCAATCGTATTCTGTGGATCCGATATGACAGGGGCTATGGTTGAATCGTGATAGGACGTGGGAGGATACACGGCTATGCTCTTGTGCGAAGTGACGGGAAGAAAGAGCTGCATAATCATGCCCATTGCATGGAACGGAGGCAGAGAAGCGGCACCGATTGTGATATCCTTTGGGAAATTGACATGATCTTGTATGAGCGCTAATCTCGAGTGAGATCAGAGGGACGTTAGGAACTAAAGAAACACGCACGCATGATGCACCAGTGAAGAGCCGTGAGATTCGTCACCGGGATAGTTTTTGGGAATCCCGTGCTCCCAGATGAATGGAGGTAGAACATGATATCATCTTTGAGAGCTCGCTCTTCCGCCGCTGGATAGGATACGAATGGGGTACTCTCCGTCTCCTTCCCGAGTTCGGGGTAAACGTAGGCGAGGGTAGGCGGGTCCTCTATCTGAAGCTCTGCGAGTGTTGCCCTGATGCTGTCCAAAAGAGGACTCAGCGAATGGCGCGTGGCAATCAAACGACGGCAACCGGTCATTTGCACCATATTCACCACAGCAACTGATGAATTGCGAGGCGACATCGGGAAGGGCTTTAAAACGACGAGATCAGAGAGTCCCTATATTAAGCGGGGGACGTACAATGAGACCGGCATAAATCACGCCCATCACTAATGCCTGGTAGAGAATGGTGTCGCAGTTGGATATTATACCAACGACGGTGCTGCCAGAGCCCTGACGATTGGGGCGTATGGCATGGGCGACGCGTTGGCATGCACGATAGAATTCTAGATGGGAGATGTGGCAAAGGTCGTTGGTATGCTCATCGTGGAAGGTGTAGAAACGGTGAGTTGGGTTTCTCTTCGCATTAAACTCGACCATCTCTGGTAAAAACAGAGATCCGTCGAGAGGAGGACAAAATATACCATAGGGACTCTGCTTGAAGGAAGTGGCAGGGGCCATGCTCTATTTTGCGATCGTTGACTATACACGGGGAGGGAAAGCGGCGGTCCAAGAAGTTGGATACTGCAAACAGTATTCACACGAGATTTATCATGTCAGCTCCTAAAAAAAGAGGGGAGGGAATGATTCCTTGTCCCCTCTCCCAAGGTGAGAGTGCAGGGGTAACACGCCATGAATCCATGGCGCTAGTACGGGGCCACAGCTACGTATTATGAGTCGCACCAAGTGGTAGTCCAAAGATGAGAAGGGTACCCCGGCGGCGCTATCTTCTTACCTCGAAGATCACTGCAATGTCACCATACGAACTCAAAGCCCGGATGGATCCGGTCAATGACATTACCGTTAGCCGGCACAGCCATCTCCGACCAACCCGTTGAACCTGTCCTGTACAAAAATTCTGGTCAAGAGTCCGTTAATTGCCTCGATATGAAGATGACCCGCACTGGATGAGCCGAACCGCGAGCAGTCCAGCACCGATCGAACCGGTGAAGAGAGATTTGCAACGCATCCCTAGGAAAGATGAGAGCCTTCAATGGTACATACAATGCGACTCTAGATTTGGAACTTCTTCGAGTTGGAAGGGCCACGCCAAAGAATTCAGGTGCCGTCGGTCGATACTCGGTAGTAGAAGATAAGAAACGATCCAAACGTTTACATAACTTTGCAGTGGAAGACCCGCACTTGCCACGCCCGTGACCAAGTTCGGGCTTTGTTGAATCTGGCATTTGGCCTTCCGGCCCAACTCGTAGAAATGTCGCGTTGCGAACGTCGAGGAAAGAGGCTGACGTGCTCCCCCTCAGGCTTCACCTCTCGTTCTGACGCATTTCAAGGTAAGTTCGCCATCTGGTCTGCGTCACCGTCATATATGATCATTGCCCCAAAGTCGAAACTTGTGCCAGGGGTTATCCTTGCGAATCAACGTTGTCATCACGATCCGCCTCTCCCATGTGTTTGGGCTCTAGACCATTGTTCAGTTTCTTGTGAGATCACTGCGGCCACGAATATGGGCTGGCGGTTTCCTCCATCGTTGCCCGCTTCGGAAGATGAAATATGCCTATAAAATCCTCGATAAGCCCCTTCGTTGACGTTCGTCTTTGTACTGGTGCCGTTGGATCATGTCTACCTTGGGGCCCCTCGAAGTTGAGAGACGGTGTTTACTGTTCCTTTCTTCTGCGTTTGCCGTGGTTGGCTTTTCCGTTGGTTTGAATGCCTTGGTCAAGTGCGCCGAAGCAAAGATGTGTACTCTCAATACTGACCCACGACGTCAGAGCGAAGCAAGAACGGTTTTACATCAACCATCTAGTAGCTCCCCATGGCATCATAGACATCGGCATTCATGGTAAGCAGCCAACATCCATCTGGGCTGATATCGAACGCTAACAACGTCCCATAGATGTATTCGCCACTGGTGCAATCATCACCGTCATCTGTGCCCTCCTCGCCATCCTCTCTGGTATCTTTTGCTCATTCACATGGCATCCCATCAAGTACACGGGATCTTCCTTCCGAATCCAATCCTGGGCGCTCTTTTTTTGCGCCGCGTGGCTGTTTGCGACACTCGTGACCTACGACTACTTCTTTGTCAACCGGTCCGCGCAGATCACTATCAATCTCCGCGGCCAGCGTATCCCAGAGCACGTCATTCAACACCTTGCAGGCCTCCTCGATTTCACATATGCATATCGAGATGTGTACTTTTGTGCGTTTTGATCTTTGCTTTCTTAGTGTGATCCTGTTGGGGACGATGGTTGATGATGTTTCACATGTTGTAGTGAGATTGTTGGCGGTGTTGCCTTGGTTTGCCTTGATTTTTGCTGTGGTCGCGGGCGTGGTGTTGTGCCTCGCAGCTGGCCGTGCAGACGCGTCTGCCTCAAATACCGAACAGCACGAGAAATGAAACGTGATCGTGTCGGACCATAAATCCCAAGCGTAAGACGATGCTTAGCATGTCTGATTACCATTCGTGCTGATTTGGGAAGATAGAACATACAGAACATGTTGCCCTTATTGATCCTTCTTCGAGGTTCTATTTTCCGAGTGGATCGCGGTGTATCATTTAGTCTTTGATGTCGTCGGGCCGTTCTAGAAAGTGACGCTAGTAGAGTTGTTTACTCTCGCTCTCAAATTCGATGCATTGGCTTGTCGTTTTGACCATTTGCGGAGGTGTTGGAATCTTTCGATGGATCATCTTCTCCGACTTGATTTCTCTCAATTCGGCAGAATGTGTAGATGCATCTAATACGGGTCCAGGTCTAATGCCACGCCAAAAAATGAGCTTTTGTTCTTCGGGAATTGGCTGACAGACGAGTTGAATCAGCACCACATATCTCAATGATGGTGCAGTCACTCTGCTCACGACGAAAATGAACGACAGTGATGAATTAATAATGGAGGGGTACACTACGATACGATTAAAGCGTCAACACTACAGAAAATGAACGACAGTGATTAAAAAATCGAGGGGTAGACTACGATTAAAGCGTCGACGGCGCAAGCTTGTGTATATGGGACGCGGAGCGTATACCTACCTAACGAGCGTTCTTGGTCATATCTGACACCGAAGCGATCAAGCTTTTGCCAGTGACAGCGTAGGAGAGCAAGGATTCCAAGCAGACAAAGGTGCAGACAAAGATGCAGACTGTGTTCCCAAACCATGTTATTGGCGTCTCATGCTCATGCGAGTAAAGGGGAGCGTACCATTCACCAGGGGCCTAATGCTGGCTAGGACGTGCGCAAGTCCAAAGGCACCATTGACGCCCTCACCTCGGGTTGTGCCTACCAAAGCATCAGCGATACCCTTGTCTCCGTTGGATGCGGCCAGCGTGGCGGGGTCGACCTTTGTGGTATTGTGTGATCTAGTCCAAGCCGTCGTCGGGAACGTCATCGTGGATCTTTGATCCGACTCGGCGAGTACTTGATCCGAGATGAAAACGAGCGCTGTGCCGGGGGCGGGAACGTCGACATTGTTAGTCTGGTCACAAATAATGGTCTGAACATCAATGACCCCGACAGGTCGTCCCCCCGAGCTAAAGATATCGCCAAAGGTCTTCCAAGCCATCGATGAATGGTACCTGCAAGGGTAGACTGACGTCAGTCTGGTAGTCGTGCATTATAATATCATGAAAGGCGAAGTCACCTATTCAGACCAACTGTAGCATAATTATCAGTTACGACCCCAGAGCAATCACGGAGCCAGTACATACGGGCTTGTGTGGCGAAACCGAGTTCTATGCTGAAACCAAACAAAGATCCCTGATGAGGTATTGAAACGCCGGGGACCGTTCCAGTCTGAAGCTGCACGCCAAATGACGTTGGTGAAGGAGGATTAGGGAGAGGTTGGGGTTTTAAGATGACATTATCGTAGCTGGCAACACCGGTGTAGGATGCAGAGGCCACTGTCTCAGAGGGTTGCTGGACATAAGGGCTGTAGACGATGACGGACGCGTGGGCGATCCCGATCGCTAGTAAAAAGGAGTGGACGAGGAGAAGATGCATGCCTGTGAAATTGCCTACAGAGAGTTGAACGTTAGGAAGTTGATCGATTAATGAACTTCCGTGCGTCACTTACACTGACTCCTCTACAAAATGACGGGCCAACTGATGGGTGAAGGAAGAAAACACGTCAGGGGAGCTGGACGGCGTGGACGACATTTTGTCTCCGACTTTACATAACAAAACCGGAGCATAGTCACGAAAACTTTAAATCGTTGGCTCCGACCTGTTAACAAAGACTTCATCCGATTGAATGACTCTAATAAGTCGGAGCGACGCCACTGGCCGAGAACACTTGATGACGGCATCGTCACCGACTCGACGATGGACTGCCAAAGTTTCTGCAAGCAGCAAGACGTATCGCTTGACTACTCTACCACAGGCCAGTTCAAAAACGAGCGAAGCCCTTCCAATGCACTTTTCAGAAATGTTGATCAGTCCCGAGCTCGTGAACTGAATCAAGAATTGAGTACGCATACCAAGTGATTCAGACGCTTGTAACAAGATTCATTCCCGATTCAAACTGGTCCGCCCAGATCAAGCACAGCATTTTCTCGTACGCACGAATACCTGCATAGCTCGGACTTGTCAGAAAATTAGTTTCAGATGACGCATGCCGTTCTATAGGTTTCTAGCAGTTACAGTGTCGCATAGACCTATGCTCGTCTAGGATGGGGAGCAAAAATGCCCACCCGCCAACCGCTGCTAGTACCCACCCTTCGTCGGACCTCTAGTACATCAGTAACATGGCAATTTTTGCAATAACGTAGGTTAGGTTATCTGCAACCTACAAAATGCTAGTCATCTCATTTACAGTCTCTCATAGTATGGTCGCGTGATCCGTTCTGTTTAATTTCCTTGAGCCAGTGGTGGGTACAAAGGGTGCTCTCTACACTGAATGTCTGAAGGGTCGACATTCTGTCCTGTTTTCTTTGATGAAGGTCGCACAACGAAGACGGGGTGTTGATGAAGTCGCAGATATTCCAGAGTCGTGGGGCGGCCAAACACGAAATCGCGAATAGCACCGAAGAAGGGTTGGACGAAGTGTCGGTACGTTCGCGATGTGTTACTGGCAAGCCTGTCAAAACGTACATCAAATCATTCCCTGACCTCATAGTAGGACGTACCGGGCAGCCAGTCCACGACTCAAGAGAGCGGTCGTTTCCATGCCATTTGCGTCACAGAGTCGGAAGCTTCATCATGTGGGAGTGAATGGATCCGGAGACGCTCAAAGCTGGTCAAAGCTTGTGGAGATTACATCTTCTGTTCTCCGTCTTTAGTTTTGCTTGTTACACATCCCTCCATCATGCGCTGTCGAGGTATTGACCTTTGCGAGTCGTGGGTTTGCGGTGTCTCTTTTTGCACTCGAACAGTAAATTCCCGATAGAGATGTTCCCCGGGAGTTTATGGATGACGACGCATCCGGACCATATGCCAGTAAATCGGGTACTCGTTTGACTGTCTTGTCCAGGTTGCGGTCCTCGTTCCTACTCGCTTCAAGTATTGGCCTCCGCCGCTCGTTGCGCCATCCATCCCTCCTTCAACGAATCCACGGCCTCGCTCGTCTCGTCTCACCTTGTGAGACTTCGTCATAGCTTTCGTTGTCCCCCGGAACAGCTACGTTGCCTTTCAGTTCGTTCTGCATTTGCACAATCCGTTCGTACGTTCTTCGATTACTTGTACCTTTTTATCGGCGAGCCTTTGTCTAGGCCCCTGAGGCGGGGTCAGGCCAAGCCCAAACAAAAATGGTACAAGGTCGTTTTGGTGGCAAGCATGCCGCCGTCGTGGCCCGACTCGCTTCTGGTTGGATTTCCTACTCTTCAAACCTGGGAGAGTCGAGCAGAAAGGATCGAAATGGACAGTCGGGTATATTCAAGAGGCACATCATGAGTAATTGAGGGGTGCTCAACGAAGAATGGTTCGACGATGTCAATGATCAGTAGTAGACGGCACCGGGAACTCGTCACAATGTCGCAGGGTGCAGCACCAGCTGGAAAGGGGTACATCAATGGGACACCCAGTCAGAGTGATGGTGCAGAGTTGAGGCCCAACTTCGACCCAAGAGTCCCGGTCCAGTCTACACGTTTCTACCAAAGCCTGAGGGAGTGGTGGCTGTATTTCCAAACTGTGTTGCTACTGATACTTGACGAGAATGCTCGATCATCACATATCGCCGTTGAAATCGTACTGCCAATCGTGAGTCCTTCAACCCGAAAAGAGAATGCTGATATGATCCTCTCAAAGTCGACTCTTTGCGACACCTGCTATCCTCCTCCCTTCCTCCAACATCGGCTTGAGGCTCTCCTGCAACTAGCTGAGCAAGTGCGACCAAAATCATGATCGCGAGACTTACTTCGTATCCAGGAGTGGTATTTGTCTGATTGAGTGGCTCAAGCTGAGCACGATTCCATAGCTCCTCATAGACCCGTCCACTGGACACACCGAGCGCACTGGGTGTGGGAATGGGTAAGTGAACCATCCAATCAATTAGAACGAAACGTACCTATCCAGCGCCCAGTCGGGAAAGGAGAATGCGTCGGTGAACCCGACAGCATTAGGAAGAATCCGAAGACAGACAGTGTTGATGGCTGCACGTAAGTCTTGTGTCGGGTCCGTCTGGTCGGTTCCGTGTTGCAACAACTTGAATGTAAAGAGATCGACCAAGGCATCCTCCGCAGTGGACAGTAGGTACTGGATGTAGCGGTCAGAGTGACAAGCAATGCGAGTTCAATAGAACCGTTCGGACTTACGAGAAGATATAAATCCCTGAGAGCACAACTTTCGTTGTGTGGCAGTTGATTCAGAGCGGCAACCATATCGCCCACCTGAGTCGCTACGAATGCCTCGGTAATAGCTTTCGAGAGTCTGTGATTAATGCCGGCGTCAGGATGATTCGAGCTTCGTGCGGCACTCTTGACTGCTAGTGCGGCACGCCACTCCAGGAGATGTATGATTGCCGCATGGTCCTGCCACATCGCTGTACTAACCACTGGTCGGTTTGACTGGCTGCCGCTGAGAAGACGAAGATAATTTGAATGCAAACCCAAAGGTCGGTCCGGAGCTGAAACTAAGAGGTTGTATGACTTGAGAGCCGCACGGACGACCTGCCCATCCAGCACGAAATTGTCCCCTTCATAGCTAACAGATCGTGAGCAAAAGGGGTCAGATTTCTGAGTCAACATACGTAGCGGCAGGAAGATAGTCTGCATAAAGACGTCCGATCCCAGCAAACATGCTGTAACCATGACCACCCAATGCACGACGAGCGTTCTCGAGACCATCAATAGTTTCAGTGGTGACCAGGACCTTTAGCCCACAAAGCATAGCATGAATCTCGGCAAGGTACCCCAAGTCACCCTGCTCGATTCGCTCACTTAGAGCGGAAAAGAATTTGGTCTGGGGACTTGTTCAGGCAGAGACATCTCTCCACGAGGAAATACGGACCGCTTGACGACCCAAACCAATGAATACATACGAACGCGAGAGTATAGGGAGAAGGCGATAATAAGTGGAAGGGTATTTGATAACTTGGCGCTCCAATCCATGATAGTCAGGTTCTCCTTGTCTGCGGACAGTGGTATAGCGGATCGCAATAGTGATGCCTTTTCTTCCAGTTCAGTGGAAGAAATATTCCCGGAGTTGGGGACATACCTCTTGCGAGAGTCCAACCAGCAGTTGTCACCACACTAAAAGCAGCCATTAGAAGTAGAAGCTATATTAGTAGCTCTGACTACCTCGCACGGATATACATCATCTGTAGGAGTATTGAGTATATAAACAAGCCTGAAACACAACGGACATACGCCTCCAAAACTATGCTTCGGATTCAGAGGCGTAATATACCGACCGTCTTCAGCAACCATTGCGAATTTCGAGAACATGTTCTTCCGGGGTATTCTGACATGATCAAATCTAGCGAATCCGTTGTCCAATGCAGCTAATCCTGAGAAGCAGTCGACCATCAATTTGGATGACAACATGAATGAGACCATTACCTCCCCCAGCCTTAGGGCCGATATCCCCAGCAGTAACCCCCGGGCATAGAGAATGATCCTCTGGATGATATGAGACAGTATGAAAGAGGTGACAAATTTAGAACGAACCCAATGACCTCAACTGGACAAGAAAGAGGTGGGGGCCCACGTCCTTGCCTCCTGGCAAAATTAACTTGGCTTGCACGATTCCGTGTGTGGCTGTCTTGCCCAGAGCACCTATCCACCACTTTGTGCTAGTCAGGGTCGGTGAATGGAGCTCAAATTCCTGGGTGTTAGGAAGATAAGTTGCTGTTGTTTCCAACCTCGCGACATTTGTACCGTGGCCAAGCTCGGTCTGGAGATAACATCTGTGATGATTCAGAATCAGACACAAACGCAGTGCGCGGTGAAAGGTGGTTACCCGTGTATCCCTTTGTTAGCTACGAGTTCCCAATACTCATCTACTAATTCAGCAGATCCCTGACCAACGAAGACGGGTTGAAACGCTACCACAGAGTAAATGTGTGGACAGTGGACCAAATGGTTGCTGTTACATACCGAGGTCGTGCAACGTAATCGGAAGTGATTCTGACAGGATTGACATGGCTTGAGCTGTCTGTTCCGACGTCCATCGGTGTAATCTCTGCAATTCTGTCAAGCGTTTTGTGATGGCGAGAGCCCTCTTGTACGCTTCAACCCTTCCCACGAAATTCCTTGACATTTTGCCCGTAAGCTGCCTCAGAGGGACCCCGTCTGAAGTAGCTGGGCTCACCTGGACGACTTGTCGAACACTGGTTCCTTACGGAGAACGCTTTCAATTTGCTCAAAGCTTTCCCATTTGCGTCTGCCAGCTGTGTCGAATCATCCCAAATGAGTTAAACGTCATCTTGGGCAGCACTGACCACAAAGCAGTCACCGAAGAGATATTCCCGAATCGTTTGCAGGTCAAACGAGACCCCGTCCCGAGCTTCCTTCAAATCAATAGCTGTTTGCGCATTCAAGTCCAGTGCCATTGCCACAGAGGTAAACACAACGAATTCGGCACCGTGCATGTGTACATTTTGTTCAGGAAGAGACATCGCGTGACCGGTGAATACACACTGCCGGCCCGGGTACTGGATTATATAATCAGGATAGAAAACCTGACTTGGAATGTCGCCACGGATCATAAGTACTCTATTAGCGGACGGGGTCCTGAGACTTGAGGTCAAGAATGAGACCGTCGAAACTTTCAAGCTTACCCGACTTACTTGAGCCGCACGACCTCACCTTTGACCTCGATCGAGGCCTCACCGCTCTGGTCTGCGAGAAGAGTATGATTCGCCGACGCACTTTCAGATTTGAATCTGACTATTTCAAGTCCGGTAAGAATACGTCTAGGAAATGCAACCAGTTCGCCGATACTAGTACACAACGATACTCTGCAAGGTTTGGTTCGTATGTTGTGTTCTCTGCATCGCCGGACACGGGCTCTATCATAGCGTATGTCTGCCTCCATATCTATTACTCTTACAGCTAGATCCAAATGTTAGACCGCTTGCGCCCGTTCTCCACTTAGCTTGGGTTTACTTTAGTTTACCCTGTGAACAAATAGCAAACAGCACCACTATTCCTAATCCGGCTTGCATACTGCGACGAACTATGGGAGTAGTGTTGTCTGTTCGGTTTGAAGATGAGCTACTAGGTGAAAACTGTCTCGCATTTTGGGTCTAGCTGTAATTTGCGACTTCAAGCACTAGATCCGCAGCGAGTCACATACTAGTAATCAGCAACAATTCGCGTCAGGTGAGTTCATTGTTCGGCTGTCCAGTCTTCGATACGGAGAACGTATAAGTAGACAGCATGAGGTGACACCCTCTCATTGACAAGCCCCTGGTTCACAATGCCCTACTTGGCTGACTTCATCCTTTCCTACGTCACTGCCGACCGTATTCCGATACATCTTACCTCGTATATACCAGGCAAGACCCCATTCTCGACATGGCCTACGGTCATCAGCATGGTTGTGACATATCTTGTCGTCGTATTCGGGACTCGCGAAACGATGAAGGACAAAGTACCTTTGAAGTTGACCACCTTATTCCGAGCACACAATCTAGCATTGAGTGTTGGGAGCCTTGTCCTCATGGCACTTATTGGTGAAGAGGCATTCTCGAATTGGCTGAAGCCCGGGATAGGCACATACGGCTCGCTGTGCGCCAGCGAAGCCTACACGCAGGTAAGTCTTCTAATACGACTTGATTACGCGACTGAACACACATCGTTCTTCAAGAGAATGGAGTTCTACTTGATGCTGAATTATGCCTTCAAGTACTACGAGTTCATTGACACGGTCTTCATGGCGCTGAGGAAGAAACCTCTCGGTGGGTATCCTGCGTTCACTGCCGATAACCACTCTGATGAATCGACCAAAAAAGCATTCCTGCATGTGTATCACCATGCGGCTACGGCGATTTTGGTATTTGTCCAGCTGAATGGTCGATCAACAATGGTAGGCATCATCTATTGTGCACTTTAGCACGCGAACTTTGTCTTTTCTTTTCTAGTGCTGGGTCCCGGCATTCCTTAACCTCGGCGTTCACGTGTTGATGTGTGCGTGTCAGACACCTTCGTGAAGTATACTTCATACTCATGCACAGCCCAAAGATTACTATTACTATGCCACAGCTGGTGGTGCCAAACTATGGGTATGCATTATTCATTTAATCACAACGGACCTTGGTTCACGTTGAATGTGACTCAGTGGAAGCAACACCTTACGACGATCCAGATTACCCAATTCATAATCATTCTAGGAGCAGTGTCCTTCACCAGTGAGTGTCAAAATATCATCGTCTCTCGTCTTGTTTAAATATGACATCGTCGTAGGCTATCAGTATATTGCGTATAATTGGTTCTCTGGATATCTCCCTCATATGGGGGATTGTGCTCTTACACCCACCTCGGTCATCGTCGGGAGTGGGCTCATCTTCAGCTATCTGCTATTGTTCATCGACTTCTTCTATAAAACATACCTGCAGAAAACTGGATCGCATAGCTTGGCGACGTGGCCGCGGTTGGCTATACCTCAACACTCCAAATTAGTCGTGGTTGATCGGTAGTGACTATGTGGTGCAGGCGATGTTGTGGCAAGTTACAGGATCTACATCGTCATCATTTTGTTGCTCCTGTCAGGAGCTCACGACGCGTGCGCATTCCCTTAGGGTCCATCCGCCGGTCGTCCGTCTTTCCTTCGTCCCGTACTCTATCGTTGGTCCATCTTTTCTTCATCCCTTACTCCATCGTTTTTTCTTCGTACGATACTCCACCACTCCCTCATCACTCCCTTCTTTCGTCCGTGCCACTTTCCTTTCCCGCCATTTGTAGTGTTCTCTGCATGCATGTATATAAGATCCTTGATAGAACAGCGTCTTCTCACTTCTTGACTCACTTCTCCTGTTCAAGTTCTGAGATTCATCATGACAAATTGAATGACCGACAGGTGACGGAAGACTGCCCCGCCGCTTTCTTGTTGTCTTCTCCCTCACCTTCATGTCTCGGCTTACTAATTACCTTCCCCTCCGAACTCGCGACATATCCCACAGCGGACTGCTTACACTACTCGCCTTGTGACCGAACTGGTGTTTGATATATTATAGTTCGTTTTCCCTCTCTCCTGCTTAGAGTCGGATGTACATTGTATCATACATTCGCATTTACGATCAAACCCCACAATGGTAGGGGAACGAACGCTCGGACAAGGCTGCAAAAGAGATGACGAGTCCTCCGTCAACATTTAGCTGTCAGAAAACGCACCATTGCTCACCATTGAACGGGAAATTCATCGTCCATCAGCACACAGACGCTGTCGTAGATGCGGAGGGTTGTGACCAGACACACTGGCCGACGTTGTTCCCCGAAGGTCTCTCTCCGTTAGTGGCCGTCCTTGAAAAAATTTGCCCATGTGCGTATGTGTGAAGGGTCGCCCTCTGTTCCGAATGGCAAGTAGCGCCCACACGCAAGGCAGCGGCGAACCCGAGAACCTGATTTCGTTCTCTTCGAAACTACCAGGGATGTTGAACAAATTCCACCGGATTGCTGCATCGTCCGGACAACAGTCGTCCACCTAGCAGTTGGCAAGCATGGGAAACCTCACCTCACGTCAAAGTGAAGGCGAAAAAAACGCAGTGTCAAGAAGCAAATATTTGGGAACGACGACAGTTATCCTTGATTGCTTTCGTTCTGATATGATACAGAATTTCCACCAAACAAGCCACGAACGTTGGTATATGTGGTACTTCGACACTAAATTTCACTTTCCCTGCGTAAATGCCCGAAACCAGTCCCGCCCAGCCTCAAACACTACTCTCGCGGTCTCCACGCCGTCGAGCGGATGTGTCTCCTTCGGGAACACCAACATCTCCACCACCCGTCCTCTTCCCTTCAGCACATGATAATACCCCCGTCCTTGCGTCGGCGGCACGCGGAGATCGTCCTCGCCCAATAACATCAACACCGGCGTCTTCACGCGATCCACGTGTGCGATCGGCGAGGCAGCATAGAGCGTGGCGAAGCTAGCCGGGGTGACGTGCGTGCCGGGTTCAAACGGCAGTCCGAACTCACGGAAAGGCCAGTCAGAGATGTCGGAAGCGCAGAGCTCGCCGGCTGAGATGACGGGGTTGCGCATGACTGCTGCGCTGAACACGTCGGGGTACTGGCCGATGACTGCCAAGTTCGTTCATGAGCTCGCTGGATCGACTGAGAGTGAGGATGGGGGTTTGGAGACTTACGATGCGCGGCGAGGAAGCCCCCGTGGCTTCCACCCTGGACAACTTGTCTTCCTGGTTCAGAAAATCCGAGATTGATGAGTTCTTCGACCGTCGCGATACAGTCCACCACGTCGAGTGTCCCGCACTTCCCGAGTAGATCCTGGATGTATTTTTCGCCAAAACCCATAGACCCAGTGTAGTTCGGCAACGATATGGTATCTGGAAGTTTGATTCAATCAGGTGCCTGGATAAAGGATACATAGGTACTCACAGCCTTCAAGGGCGTAAGCGAGAACACCTGGTGTGAAGGACGTCACATTGGTCGCGTGAGGTCCTCCATGTGGAATCGTCAAACAGACAGGTTTGCGTCCTCGCACCGACTCTTTCGATCGAATGACGATAGTCTCGACGGGATGTCTATTTGGAATGGGTATGATACATGCATCAAGGCGATCAATAGCTTCCTGTACTGTAACTTGAATCAGGGCTGGGAGTTGTTTCTTCGAATTATGTGATACGCACATTTCGGAGAAATAGCTGGCCTGTCAAGGACATGGATATTTTCTGGGAATCCGTCTTGTGTCAAAGTCAAAAGAACGGTTTCAGGTGGAGAGGTTGGGGTGCTCCGCGAGCATATCACCGAGCACGCTCCGTCGGTTCCGAGTAAACTCCAGCTATACAATGCTTGGCCATCCTGGACAGGTGTCAGGTCGGTTACGGCGCCGCTTTCCACGTTGATTGAGATCAATGTCGGACGAGAACGCCAAAGCGACTGTGCCAAGACGTATGTCGTATCGCCGAATCTGAGAAATGGGCTTTCGGCCAAGTTGTACTCAGTGTACAGACCTGGGAACTCCTTAGCCGAGGGATCATATACTGCATCTACAAGGAGCCTGTCGCCCACACTACCCTCTAGGTCACGAACATGAAGGGATACTGTGGAAGCGTGCGCACCGCCCACGGGATTGGACAGCCAGAATAAAGTCGTTGGAACACAATCTTTGTCAAATAGGACACGCGGTGAACGAGAGGAGCGCCCTGGTGTCTCGATTTCAACGGACTTGCACACCGTGGTTGTGGCTGTTTGTGGACTTTCGCTCGGAATGATGAGTTCCCATATACTGGTCGGTCGATTGAAACATCCTTTGACGCCCAACAGCTTTCCATCTCCAGTTTGTTCGTATCCGGTGGCATAGAGACGTGTCTCGGTAACGAAAGTGGCCTGGCCGAATAGGACAGGAGTATCGGGGGGTTGGTCTAGTGACAACGCTGTGATAGAGGCAGTTGGTGTGGTGTCGATGCCACCATGCGAAACGTCGTTCTGGGACCGCCAGCGAAACACGAATAGAGCAGGTCGTTTCTTGGTATACAACTGTTCGCCAAAATGGGGAACGAAGCGGAACTTTGGGTATGGATCATCTCCCTGTTTCTCGGTAGTGTCGGGGTTAGCTTCTGCGGTGTACACTAATGCGGTTTCGGACGGACTGAATGAGAATGATTTAAAGACATCTAAGGGGGTGGAAGGAATCAGTTGACGAGAAAAGTATGTCAGGGAATGTTATACCATCTGTGTGGAACTGCCCATGTTGCTTCGTGACCTCCAGCGATGCCTCAAGCTGAGTCCCCGACCAGACTTCCACATAGCGTTTCTTTGCACCGTTAGCGTCGGATATCTCTTTGAGAAATGCATGGCGCTTCTCTGACGGTGCACAAAGGAAAGCGGAGATTTCTGACGAGTCCTGGCTGATCGATGAGGATATCACTGGCGAATCGATTGGTGAATCTGTGCTACGCAGGGTGAGTGTTTTTGTGATGGATCGCTTCGCATTTCGTTCGTGATCGCGTATTGAATAGGAAATGCGGACGACTGCGAGGATAAAGAGTCGAGTGGGAAAGCCGAAGATGGAATGGAAGGTAAACTTGCTGACCCGATACGCCAGATGTAGTCGTAGTGGTGATAAACTTGGCCGACGTTGGGACAGGCAGCTCTGCGAGCTCTTTGTAGAAGAAGGAAGAACCACTGTAGGAGAGGGATGACATCTTGATACTAGGATATGTGATAGTAGCTTTCGAACTGATTATCTACCACGTGGGGTCCGTAGTATGAGTCACGTTCATAGAACGCAAATCTTCCACAACGTTCCGTATGTGTACTGTGCATTTTTCAAAGCTGACTTTGTGGACAGATTGCTCAGATGCTAGGCAACAGCTGATACTCGGGTAGATGTTGGATTAAACATCTGAGGTCAGTTACTGAAGCGACAACCGTCACGGTAAAACCACGCGTCAGCCGAGGTCGTTCCAGGTTCAAACTCCACCGCTAGTAGGGTGTGTCAGATGGGCCTCTGATTGCGCGGCTTCTCTGGTCGACCGATCGTGCGACGGTCATTCGGAGTCTGTGGTAAGAAAACCTTTGTCAGGCGTTCCCAGTCCAGGCTTGAGAACAACCTATATATCCCATGTGGCCTCCGGCTTACATCCCATCCCCTCCAACTTAACCACCTCCCTCCATTTCATCTAACATGGGTTCCTACTGGACTCTCATCAACGAAGTCATATTTCCTGGTAGTGCCCAGTTCACAGCCGCGGACGTACCAGACATGTCTGGCAAGGTCGTCCTCGTCACCGGGGCCACGGCTGGTATCGGCAAAGAGACTGCTAGAGTAAGTACCACCTCCAGAGTCGCCGTCTCAAGGATGCTCTCCACATGCATCACATTCAAGTAACCAATCTTTAAGGTGTTGTTGACCAAGAACGCTAAAGTTTGGATCACTGCCCGTGACCAATCCAAAGGCGAATTGGTTCTCAAAGAACTCCAGGAGGCTACTGGCAAAGACGCCAACCTCCTTGTTATGAACCTTGCCAGCCTGAAGAGCATCAAAGATGCAGCGCAGGAATTTAATTCGTAAGACTTTCTACCCCTCTGATTGTAATCAGGGAATATTAATATCCGACTAGCAAGGAGACACAGCTGAACGTCCTGTTTAATAACGCGTGAGCCCGAGTTCCCGGTCATTTTTGTCAGGAATTACTGACCTATATCGTCGGATCAGCGGCGTGATGGCTGCTCCCGTTGAAATGCTTACGGATGATGGGTATGACCTTCAGTTTGGTACCAATGTCCTCGGCCATTTTTACTTCACCAAACTCGTGATTCCTACTCTACTCTCCACCGCAAAATCAGCACCAGATGGTATCGCCAGGGTCGTCAACACTTCGTCTAACGGTCACTGGCTTAGCGGTCTCGATTACGACGTCATGAAAGACAGCCCAGCACGCATAAAAGCCGGGACATGGAAACTGTACGGACATAGTAAGACGGTAAGCTCGCTCTGACTGTGTTACCAGGTTCACTTCCCTGAGGGTATCGTTAGGGGAATATCGTCTTCGCCGCGGAGCTGGCGCGCCGGTACGGAGACCAAGGCATTGTCTCAACTTCCTTGAACCCTGGTCAGTGAGCATCCATCCGAGCTTAGCTAGGCCGAGCAATCGTTGCTCACACGCACACTCGACAGGACCTATCAGAACTGATTTGACGCGGCATACAGGCAGTGGAATCAAGGCGATCACGGTATGTGCCTTTAAAGCCCCATGGAGTCTCCGTGTTTTGTCTGACGGGCTCATTCCAGATTCCCTTACTCCGTCCCGTGTCGTACGGGGCCATCACCCAACTATACGCAGGCACCATACCCGACGGCAAGTACCTGAATGGCAAGGTACGTGTACTTTACTGAGGACGTGTCCGCGTCCTCGATAATGACCACGCCACGCTGTTTTTGTAGTACCTCATTCCGTGGGCACGCATCGGCAAGCCACGCGCCGATACCCAGGATCCTGAGATCGGGAAGAAGCTATGGGATTATTTGGAGGAACAAGTCAAGGATGTCTAAACGCCCGCCGTCTCTTGCCGAGCTAGCCGCATTTTCCTTCACATGTCGTTTGCGGTTGGTTGTAGTATATACCCCCCCCTCCCCCCTCCCCATATTTTTTTACTATCTATGTTGAATGGTTAGCTAACATGGTGATCATATGTGCCAAATGATCCCAACAGGCGTTGGATGAGTCGATCCCGCTAATTATTTGGCTCTGCATCTGTGAAACGGTTATTGGTCGGAACCACTGGTCAGCAGTCTGTAGCGCTCGGCTACACTCGGTTAGCATCGGAAACCAGCAACTGTTTTACTGATGTGTGACCGTACTTGGGTTATAGAATGGAGCGTACCTTGAACAGCTCGGACCGTCGTGTTTCAATGTTGTCACTATCGTTTGGTTCTCCAGTTCATTAGCAGGAATTGGATCCCCCCCCCCCCGAATCAGACTCGCTCTTACCAGTTCATGGCATGTTTGCGAAAAACATATTATTTTTTCGTTAGAAATGATCATTGGGACCAAACATTTATTATTATCATACACGACGTCACGCGTCACGCGCGACGATGCCGTCGATTATCAATTCGCGTATCCAAAATGGGGGCGTACTTTTTTACAAGGCATTTCTAGAAATACATGCATGAAAAAAAAAAAGGCTTCCTCTTTCGAACCTACATAACCCCCTCTCTTCCTCCCAGATTTCCTACCGCGAAGTAACCTACGACTCGTCGTCGGCCTTGACCTTTTTCGCCGCCCCCGCCGCCCCCGCAATTGTTATTGTAGGCACACCTTCTCCCCGTGTGCCCATGTCAGGTCCACCATCTGGTTCAACATCACGCTTGCGCTTCTCCCCCGTCTGAGACTCGCTAGGCGCGATGGATTGAGGCCCATCGAATTTGGCCTTGTCCCTGGTTTTCTCTCGATCACCCCCCTCATGCCGGCCACCTCCGCGACCTCCGCGACCACCCCGTCCGCCCCGTCCGCCCCGGCCACCGCGCCCACCCCGTCCCGAACTGCCTTTCCGCATCTGTGATCGCAAAAGCACCGATTTCGCCGCAAAGTTGGCACGGTCAATCTGGAACTGCTTCTCCTCCTCCTCTGTTCATACAAGACCACACGTTCAGTCTCGAGTCAGGAGGACGGGGATCAAACTTGGCGCGTACCGTCTGGGATGGTCCAGACGACCTCGTTCGAGTTGACCGTCTTAAGGTTCTCCTTGACGTACTCGAGCTCATCTTCTTTTAGTGCCTTTTCGAATCCGACCAGCCCAAAGTCGTCGCCTTTGGAGAACTGGATGTACGGAACACGTGCAAAGCGATCGCGAAGAGGAGCCTGAGGAATGATGTCAACGAGAGATCGTGTCTTGGTGAGATCGAGATGCGTGCCTTCATCTCCGTAAAGTTCGCATCACCACCACATCCCGTGAATTTGAGAGTTGCACCTCTGACGAACGGGGCGTCCTCCGTCTTGACATAGCCAACTCCATCTTCATTGTCATCATACACGCGTATCTTGTGTCCCATGAATTCAAGGAAAACTTGTGGTTTCTCCTTAGATTTGCCGTTCGCTTTAGATTTAGAAGGGTTCTCCGTTTCTCGGAAGGCGTTGAAACCTTTCCTGGACGAGATGCTGTCTTTTCGGAGATCGGCAGCCTTTCCTGCAAGACCTTTCTCCTTGATTTTCATGTCACAATAAGCCTCCCTATCACCGACCGAACGATGAAGATGAAGTGTCATAGCTGGAGCCATGGCAGCACTCACTTGGACATGACTAGTAACTCTTCGTCGTTCCACGAGGGCTTCGGTTCTGCATTCAAGAAAGCTTCCACACCAGCCATATCAGCAAACTCCACAAATACGGAACCCTATCAAACACAGAATAAACGAGACCGTAGACCACACGTGATAGTAAATCGAGCGAACCTTGAATTCCTTTTTACCATCTACGCGACGCATCCTCACAGCATTCACCCCGCCGTACGTGTCGAAAAAAGCCTCCAGCTTCTGTTGAAGACCCGGTTCCTCCTCTCCAAACCCTTTCTGTCCCATCAAAAAACGTGCGCGCACGCGCGCAAGTCCTCACGTCGGTACATCCCTCTCGAAACACTGATTCAGAAAGAAAGAAAAAGCACGCACAGCGTACACACTCCGCTCAAACTGATCCTTCGGTTTCTGCAGCTCGGTCGAGCGTCGCACGTTCTCCCCTTTCTCGTCAACCTCGAGCTCGGTACTCGATTTCAGTGCGTGCAGGATGAACTCGTGTCCGTTGGCGGCATGGTCCCTCATACGCTTGAACGACGAGACTGTTTTGATAGGGACCCAGTGATCGGCGTTTGCGGTATGCAACGTCCACATGAATCTTGGACAAGGAAAAACGTCAGTCCGGATAAATGAGAAAAAAAAAAAGAAGGAAAAAAAAAGGTAGGCTTGGAGCATACATACTTGTCGTATGGCAGGTTGGAGTCTGCAAAGTAGAACTCGACTGGAAGATGACCCAGGGTCTGGTTGAGAACGGGTGGGGAGAGATCGCGAGTACACACCTTGTTTGCGAGCGGCGACGAGAGACGCATCGTCGTGCGTAGCGACGTTGGCTAGTGCGGATTCAGATACAGACATGATCGAGTCGAATGAGGTCAAGAGAATAATAAAAAAGATGTGAAAAATAACGGAGGCAGGACACGAACGCAAACGGGACGGATAAAATGACAATATCTAGGACAAGGAGCGAATTCGGTGTGGACAGGTGGACACGAAGGGAGACTGTAGCAGTGTCACCGATTAGAGTATGTTCACGACTCAGGACTGTCTCGGGTTTAGCCGGAGATAATCGATCAATATAATTTACGATCCACTCAAGTGCCTGCCATATCCAAGTCGTCCCCGCCGCAATGTATATCGACTAACGGGTCTGACACATTCCCCTGCTCATTTTATCGTCGAGTTAGAAGCACAACACCTTTGAACTTTTGTCCTTCACTTGAGGACATGGATATCTGTCTCCTATTTTTTTTTTTCATGCCCACAGAATGGTGTTCTGAAACACTTCAAGCTTTGCACCAATGCAATGGTGGTACATGTGTTTTCTTACCCTACCCATCATGGCTTCTATCCGCTACTTATCCAGCGTTCACCGTCGGGAAGGCTCGAAGAAGTGATTTACTCGCGAATCTAGATCACAGAGCAACGTAGGATTGTATGCCAACTCGTAAACTGACCTGACATCGTTCAACTTTTGAATGTTGGCGACTCGTCTTGTATCTAACGAGGACGTTAGGTGGAGAAAACAAAGTCAAAGAATGAACTCACCCATGGTCTGTCTTCACCGAGTACATATTTCCTCGGAGGTCGCTTGAAGCACGACACTCGCTTCACATCCTTTTCTTCATAGAGCGGAAAGACTATCCCGAGCTCGTAATTGACCACCTATTCCGTCAGTAATGAAACTCGCCTCAGATAGAGTGGCAGTGTCAAAATAGTACGAAACCTACGTTCAGCGTGGGATTGAACCCGGAACCAGACAGTGTTCCCCAGGCAGAAGGTGTAAAGTTGTGCGAACCGACGTATGCCCACCCTATGGGTTCCCTCTGCGCTTCTGGAGCATTCCCTGGTACATCGCTTTCCGATTCCGTTTCACTGTCAGAGATCACGATGACCTTGTCTTTGCCCTTGTCTGAACCGGTTTGACACGTAGATTTAGCTTCGAAACCAGCCTTTGACAAACTTGCAGATGGAGGCGTTCGACGGAGGGTTCCGATGATCATCTATAGGATGTTGCAATAATGCTAGTGAACGTACTGCAACTAGATCGAACCTTGCTATGCATCAAGACGCGTCCGCCTGTACTAACCGAGTCATGAAACAGCTCTTTAGGAAACTTCGTTGCTTCCCATTGGTTCGTTCGACAGAACATGGTGCCTCCCCCCTATTCAATAGAAAAATTTTGACACAGAAACTGCAAGAACAAACTCTACTGCACTCACAGGTTCACCCAACACGGTGGCTCTGACTGTTTTCAGGCTTGGAAAGATGATCTTCACAGGCGGCCACGGGAGCTTGGATCGGCGAGTCTTGGGTTCGTCGAGCCACTCCTCCGCGGATTCACCGCGCGCAGACCAATGAAACTCGTTCAGCCATTGCGAGGAATAGGTTCCAATACTTGAGCCCTGTTGTCCACCCAATGAGTCACCACTTGAAATAAATACTGTATCCTAGTCGAAAACTGTACCTGACACTCAAGGTCCAATTCACTCGCAGCCTTTCCTTTCCCAGTCCGCAGGCCAAGATCTCGCACAGCTTTCATGAGGCGTGTATGACCCGTCTGGATGACCGCAGGCCATCCTTCGTGTTTTCCTGCGATGGAAGGGACAAGTTTGACGCTAACCTTAGAGAAATCCCACCTGGAGCGAAGATCCTCAATGGTATGAAGAGGGAGCTTGAGATGCTGAGGACGAGATTAGAGTAGAATCAGATACAGGGGCTGCACACACATCATGAGCTAACATGTTTTTCAGTGCTGGACGCACGTTGACCGCGTGCAATATCTTCTGCATAATGGATGGGAAGTCATCCATTACATTCCGTTCATGCGGTATAGGCTTCGGGCGTGGGGGAATGTCTTGCAACCAAACGGCCTGTAGAATCTCGTTAACGCAGAGCAAAAGTCCCATTAAAGTAGAGCAACCGACGTTCTCAATATCACGCCAATCATAGTCTACTAGATTTGCAGTGGATATGATTACCCGAAGACGACCGGTTTTGTAGAAGATCTTATGGAAAAAGAAATCGAGAATGTCCCACCGTATGCAGGTGGGTGGCCTACCAGCATAAACTAGAGGGAAGAAATGGGAATCTACTGGGCACGTGGATGTGGAGCAGTCGCAGCACATACTTTCATATGTTGACAGCCTCGTCCATATCTTAGGAATGGGACGGTCATTATCCAATTGGGAAGAACATTCTTGATAGCGGCCCGTCCAGATGTATCAGGCTGACCAACAATAATGACAGGCGTACGCGGATCAAAAAATTCATAAATCCATGAGACGGAGGTCGAGTAGGAAGAAATTATGGCGAACGAAATATCAGATTTCTTAACGGAAATTTTGTGATTATCGCGCTGGAGACAGGGTGCAACGTTGAGTACGCACAGGACCTAATACCTCAAAGAGTCTGAAAGTTGCCTTGCCATCTTCTCTTGGCTGTGAGTGCTTGTTTGCAGTCGGTCGGAGTTCGCCATCCCAGAAGAGTTGGTCGATGACAGGAACTACCTGTACCCTAGTGGTATTTGAGTCCAACTTTCCATATATGCTCGAGCTTGATGAGTTACTTGAAGTGGCGGACGAAGACTGGAGTTGGTTTACCCTGCGATCAGTCGGTTCAACGGACGAGACATGCGACCGCTTAATAAGTGGCTGCTGTGACTGGCCTCCGGCATTTTCGTGATCATCACCTTCGCCACGGTAGCGTTTGAGTCTCGTTAACCTCTCTTTCTCGAGCTGTGCACGCTCAGATAAAAATGCCGTTGATCCCGAAGAGGTCGACGCGCCACCGTGAGCAGTTTGGGTCCGCGGGGTCAGAACGACGGTACGATATTCCTGAGACTCAGTCTTAGAGGCCTCAATGGCGCGTTGGAGATCTTTCTGAAACCGTTGTTCTTCATCGTCTGAAGCATTCTCGGTGGTGTTACTTCGGGGTTCGGTACGACCGGTACCATTGGGTGAGCTTTCCATCAAGCTCAGAGCAATTGCCCTAAAACATGTTTCAGCTACAGGAAATATTCTTGCCAGCGATGATCCACAACGCTCACACTACCTTTCAAGGTCGCCGTCGTCGTCCATGTCGGACTTTGGCACTGGTTGAAAGTGTGTCCACGAAACGTACACATTTTACCGGTCACGTGTCACGCCCCAAGACCTGAAGTTGCGGTGTGCGGCACTCTGGCAGTCATGGTGGCAGTACTACTAGTCCGAGAAAGTTCATCTGGCGAAAATCATCGTCGCGAAGAAGTTGTCAAGGGAAAAAAAAGGTGGATCGAAACCATAAATTCACGCTCATACGCCGAAACCGATGTCTTACTGGTGCGGCTTCATTTTCACTTTCATTTTCAGACGCTCACTGGTGGTGATCAGATATAGTCACCGCAGCCTCGGCCTGAATATGTACTATGCCACGAGTCCGAACTTGGTCTGAAGGAGTCCTATGATTTGCCTGGCCTGCTTTGACGTTGTGCCATATCTGTTTCATCACAATGTCTAAAGGGATGCACCTTTGATGCCAGGTGAGAATTGTGCTCAACTAAACAGCTCCGAATCCCCTCTGAAAGTGTGAATCTTCCGACACTCTCCACTGAGACTTGTGGGTTTTTTGTGGCCTTAGTTTGGTTGGCTGTTCCAAGATAATCTGGTTTTAATTCTGACCACGACATACGTATTGATGTCGGCCTCAAAATCATAAACGAGCCAGACTGATCTCATACATCTATCCTCGGCGTGGACTGACTCACAATGAAAGAGACGGCAGGTTGCCAGATATCCTTCGGTTCATTCTGGTACACTTGTAGAACGTCTGGTACGTCGCTAAACGCTCTTTTCTCGCATTCAGCACTCCTTGAGGCTCTGGTAGTATTCTCTCCTTTCCTTTTGCGCCTGGTGCGCATCGATGATCTGAGGCACCTCCCTTGGATAATGACATTCAGTTCATCGCGGTTTCTTCGTGCTACTTCAATCAAGCACCACAACAGAGGGCTTACGCTCGTCTTCGGGTCGGGCGGACAAGTTTCACTAATAGAATTTGATGATGGAATCACGTCCCAACCTCTTGGGGTTCCCACCGTAAGTTGCATTGTCGAGTGAACCGAATTTTGGACTGATTGACATACCTAGGCGCTCACCGCAGGCAGTACAGGTGTATTGACACCAGGTACACATTCCCTATCGAGTGAATCAACATCCATCTTACCCGTCCCAAACCTCGAAGCGACGTCTGCTTCCTTGACCAGTACATCGTCCTTTGCGCCCACTTCTATAACCACTTCTGTCGCTTCCTCCCTCCCGTTATCCACTTTTAACTTTCCATCTACCGGGACGGATACAGACACGAACCTTCCCTCCATACCTACCGTCAACTATCCAACCCCGAGTCCTACGGGAGTATCTGATCCGAAAGACCACGGCGTCGGCGCACCGTTCTATCTAGCTATCGTCCTCGCCTCGATATCGTTTATCGGATGTGTCGCAGCATTCATAGCATGGTGGGTACGCTCGCGCGCTCGCAAACGTGACGCCGAACTCGACGATCCTTGGCATCACCGCAATTCCATTTCCGACGCTGGCAGTCCCTCCACTGATGAATTCGAAAAGGGGGTTCACGCAGACATGGAGGCACAGACGCGGCCTTACTACCTTCCTGCATCCATCGTCAATAGGAGCTCGTCCAATCTCCTTGCTGTTCCACACACAATTCCGACTCTGGAAGCAGGCACGTCGCAGTACGGTATTCCTCGTATTGCACCAGTAGCTGGGCATTATCCGTATCCACGTCCCCAGAACTCGATCTCTCAGCCAAATGCGCATCAGAACGTGCCTTCGTCACAGACAATAGACCTCTACTCACGCCCCGGCACGGCGCGCTTACCGACAGGGCTATCAGTCCAAGAAAGCACGCGTACTCTTGGGAGACTCCGTGTCGCGAACAGAGTGCCGGGAGACGTCACAAGTGGGGACGAAGGTGGAATGATCATACCACGTTCACACGACAGTGCTAAACTGTCACCCGTTGCGGACACCGGTAGATCTATTAATCGAAGCGACCGGTCTGTCCGAGAAGACGATGTCCCTCTAGAGCCACCTGGTCCTGCAACGCTCTCGTGGGGTAGGAGAACGGACACCGTCGCAGCTCTCCGACGCACCCGGCGGCGCACTCCTGAAACAACTGTCAAGACGTATAAAAATGCAAAATACAGCGGGTATTGGTATCCGACGCAGGACGGAGGACCAAGTGATACGATGGGGCAGGCACCAGCCGCCATTGATCAGGCAGAAAATGCCAAGGTTCTTATGAGACCTCCACCTGACCCTCTAGGCTGGACGAACACCTTCAAGTCATCCTTTTGGCAAGCTGTGGACGCCATGACGGGCAGTAGATCCTTGGATCCTGAACTGCGTGAAGGGAATGCCATAAGTGGTTCTAGGTTCACGCCCGCACCTCAGCGGGTTGCATCCCGACGGTCACCCGTCTCTCCTACCACTAGTTCCTCTCTCCCAGACGCCAGCACTGCTCAGTCTCAAGAACAGGAAACCAAGTATGAACTGACGCTGCCAGAGAAATTTGTCGCTAATCAAGAAACGCCTCGGAACTCGACCCGTTCCAGATCTGGTAGTTCCTTGACGAGAACGAACGAATCTGATGTACCTCATATCAGCGAGGACATCATGGGGAGAGTTGGTTCCCTCATTCCAAAGCTATCTCACCTCAACCACGACCTCAGCGCAAGCGCAAATCGACGACATCCAGAGTCGCTCAGGACCGACACTGGTAGCGTGTACTCGACGGACTCCGCAGCCGCACGCGCAAACTTGCGCAAGTACGGCTATGGGGACTCGATTCCGTCTAATTGGTCGGCGTTAGGAGAGACCCGGGAGTCTCAACTGGACCTGGTTCGTACGTTTCTGCCTCTGCCTAGGCCAGTACCCAGTTCCAATTATGGCGCGCTTCCGAATACTCCGTCACAACTTACATTGGAATTGGACCTTCAATCAGGCTCTGCGAGCGTGCGCACACGCACGCCAATGCGTTCTGAGAGCGAGGTTATGGGTTCTGACGACAGCAAACTACGGTTTGGCAAGGATGTGAACATAACGAGTCCCGTGTACAGCACGTTGAGAAATGGCACGATGCAGCCAGGACGCAGTACGATTGACCTTGGGACCGTACCCTTGAAGACTTCGTCCACGACGTCGAGCATGCTCAATCGCAAGAAAGGCGTCACTACGAGGCGGAAGCGGCCTAGACCACCTCTGCGTGCACCGTCCACCGCATCATCCGTGCAGTCGATCGAGAGCGGGCTGTCTGCCAGGGAAGTGACGGTGAGGAGGGCGTTGTTGGAGAGACGGAAGAAAGTCAAAGCAGTGGGAAGCCTCAAAGATCGCGAAGACGATCTCGGGCGTAGCCATGACGTTAAGTAGCTTCTTGGCATGACCACGTAGCACACTTCAAAACATTTGTTCTGAAACAATTCAGAGTCGGTAAATGGTAGATGGACTACACGTGTGTAGAAAAAATGCGTAACTGGATACAGACTGACGTGTGTGACATGAAGAGTGAGAAAACAAGGGGTGCGACGTGAGGCCTTGAGGTGTCAGGAATGATATAGGAGTTAATGGGCTGGCCTCCTAAGGCGGTCACCAGATCTACTATAGTGACTGTAATATTTAATTTATCATAAAATCCCAAGTGCATCTGGGAATAAGTACAAATTGCCGAGGGGTCCAAGGTCCGAGGCAATGCCATGGGTCTTGCGCAGGGACGTGACGTTTTGGACGCTGGGCAGCGCCACTATACGAAAAATCGCCACGAGTCACCTCGTTGAGTAGTGCTCTATATACTCGGTACGACCGACTCATATTCATGCCAGGGATTCCCGCCAAGTTGCTCGGGTACATCAATACTTCTATTTCCTGAGCCGCATCGACACCGTACTCCTTGCCCCCTCCCGATTGTTCCACGTGCCAGAATTCAGGTGCACGATCGGATCTAAGAGGTCGGCTCTCAGTTGAGGCCTGAGGTGTTGGCTAATATGACTAACACTGAAACCACTGTTATCCAAGGGGTACTACACCTGTCAGTGGTACTGATTTGCTCAAACAGGGGTCTCCGATAGGCTCAAGCGCATTTATGAAAGGCTCGAATGCTTGATTAGTATTCAGTTGACTCGATCGGAGTGTATTTGAATACTGAATTCACGGACTAAATTTTAGGATAGCCTCGAGGCTCGGCCGGGTTTTAACCTAGATTGCCAGCATGTTTTTTATGCACTGACTATGGGCTACTGCCGCTCCATATTTTCCAGTCCCACGATATCCTGCATTACCGAGGACCATACGGTCAGATCTCCGCACAAAACACATCATATACCCTGCTCTGTTGTGGCGCGTGACTGCTGACGGCCCGCCACAGCTGAATGCCTTGAGGATGGCATGAAGAATGACAGTTGAAACGGAAGTCGACAGACGCGAAGTGAGGTGCAGAGGGGGCCACAACAACCCCCGCTTTTTCAACATTATAGGAGGCATATAAAGGCCAAGGACTATTCGAAGTGATGTATCGACTCATCGACCTCTTACCTTCGAGCTTACGCTTGCACCGCGATGAAGGCTTTGTCTTTTTCGGCTTTACTGACTTTAATCGTCACTGCCATGGCGAAGTTTACATGCGAAGACGAGCACATCATCAGCACAACGACTTGGGCCAATGGAAACGTGACCGTAACATTCGCTAACTGCAGTAACATCATCGAGGCGGACAGTTCCGCGTCCAAGAAACTGGACAACGCCGACGCCTGTGGAATAGGATGTCAGTGTTTTCACGGCCTACACACACTTGCGTTCCAACAGTATTTAACGGGAATGTACTGCAGGCGCGCCAGCGGTGTGCAATCCGCCGGCCACCACACCGTACTATGGAGATTGCAATGCCATCACTTCCACCATGTGGGATGACACCGCATATTTTACCCTCAAGCCCGTACGTTTAACCAAATACACATCTGAAGGTTCAGCCACGTAACATGCTTACAGAAAATGTATCTTGAATTCTGGAACGGGGCTTGCTCCATCGTGTTCTGGAACCCAACCGACGGCGATGCGACAGCCTGTCTTCACGACGTTGTAAGATACCTTGCTATAACATGAGCTGAACTCACGTACGCCGGACCTGTAGGCCAAAGCGATCTATGACATAGAAAGTCAATGCCCACCAACGCAGGCACAGAGTGGACAGTGTAACTGGGACCTGATGGGTCCATCCATCGTTTTGTAGGTTCACCCACTGTTTCCCTATGAAAAACATACTGATGGACTCGGGTCTTGTAGCGTCCAACGCGTAAGCCCCTGAAGTGAAATCGTGTCGACTCAAGCTTACAACGGGGTCCAATACCACCATGTGCCACTTACTATTGATTATTCAGTACTTGGTCACCTTCCAAATTCGCTTCACTTCAACAATTTACTTTCTGAAAATTACAAAACATATTTGACGTATTTCCCACAAATTTTCTGAATATGGATCAAGTCATTATGTGACGAGTCTCGTCTGTGGACGTCTCTGCTCCGCGTTCTGGTTTATCGTGTGTAACTTGGGAGCTCCCATGTTGCCGGTTTTTCTACGCTGTCGATGTTTAAGAACAACGCATGTCCATTCTTGCTATCAAAACCTACCGAGTTTCGCTCGAGTGGCGCATATATCATTAGGGGTAAACTATCGTCACGGCACAAAAATGTTTATGTCGACCACAGTGACGGTGCTGAGGTTGTTGATACGGCACTGGGCAGTTGACTGACGAATTTCGCTTCGTGGTCAGCAACTCGAGCTGTTATGAGACACGGCGTTGTATCTGGGTTTCAAAAATCTTTGCCAGCCTCCTGCAAAGTGCAGTCACGTATGTCATTCATACACTCGGATGTGTGTGTAGAACTGACTGGTCTTGGCTGTGACTAGAACAATATTGGGAGGTGGGACATAACATTCCACTTCGCGTTACTGCTAGTGCCCAAAAACAATTAGCAACACATGCCAGATCGTTTCACGGCTTAGCCAAACGACAGAACATGCGCCAGCGTCAGAGTACACGTTTTCAATGAAGCTCAGAGGCCCGGACCTCTGTATTCGGCCCGGATGAACGGAGAGCGGCGATAACAAGGCTGTCATTTAAAATAGTCTTGGCTGTGGTATAAACGGTAGAGTCCGGGGTACCCACCTTCCCAGTCATCTTCAAGCGCTGCGAGTATATAGACTCGATATCATGGCACTCACCACCGAAGTCCTCATCTTTGAAACAAGCGAAGCATTCCGTAACGATACAGAGGTTGTCACTCAAGCACTTGACGTTGTGTTGAAAGTGGCAGCCGGAGTGCATGCATGAGTTATCTAACGAGTCCGCGAATCGGGGGATACCTAGCTGACATACGCCACATACTAGCCCGGGCTATTACGGACAACAGATCGAGAACACAGGCACGGGCTATATCTTCCTTAGTATGTAGCGATCTCCTCCTGCCTTTGATAACTTCACCTCCACTGGCATTATCTATAGATTGGGACAGCTATGAAGCACACAAGGCGGTCATCGATGGGCCATCTTACTCAGACATCATTGGGGCCCTCAAGCCATCCCTCGGTGGCGCAGCAGAAATGTACCATGTTCAATTCTCGGCACCAACGATCGCGCTCGAGAAACCAGTGACCCAGGTGCTTATATTGACATTGAAGGCGCCTGAGAATCGTGCGTCCGTGGTCGATATATTATCCAAGATTTCAGAGGCGAGCGAGAAGATACTCGTTTTTGGACAAACGCGCGAGGATGAGAACAAGTATATTCTTATCGGCGGATGGCCTACCGTAGAGGTATGCCGATGAAATGCGACGTATTTTCCGATTGGACCATAAGAAAGCTGATACCTCACCGCCACAGGCACACTGGGAAACTGCTGCAAAGCCAGAAGTGGCTGCAGCACTCGACAAGCTGCACTCTCTCGCCAACAATGATCACCTCTACCACACAAAGTTGTCTCAGTATAAGTTGTGAATTATTCCGAGGAAGAGGGCCGCCTCACCGTGGATGTCGTGGTCAGTTTGTATGATAAATAGTGAATTCATGCATTTCGTTCCATGCATTGTATAGAAAGGCGAAAATTTGGTGAAATGCGGCGTGATAAACATGTAAATACGCGTCGAAGAAAACTACGCAATATTCAGGGATTGTTCTTCGGCACGACAAGAATATTGCTCACTGCATCAAGTGGGTTCGCCACCCTGGATGTCCATAGAAGTTACACGACTCCAAAGAAGGCAGGTTCCAGTGGTTGATACCTGTAGAATGCGGATTGAAGCTGTGAGTAATCAAAGTCGACTTACATCACAAGGGGCAGATTAAAGAATTAAATTACACGACCTGTGCTGTATCCTACTAAGAGAGACGTGAAAGGAAACCAGACTCACATGCTAATTTGAGTGGGGCGTGATCGATTGATCTCTCATTGGAGAGGGGTAATATTCGAACTATCATCGAACGCTGGCCCGGGCAAGTTCGCTTGATATATACCACCGGCTTCAAACATCGTCAACTCACTGCAGTTTGTTGATGGGTTATCAACTTGTGCAAGCAACCTTCGTGGAGGACTCAGGAGGAGATGAATCAAATAGTACACAGTGACACTTGCCTGTGCCAATGATATAATGGGAGACATAGAAACCGTGCTTGCCCAGAAGAAAATGCTGTCGAGCGTTTGGACGGTATGATCGACATTTTGGACGGCTGATCAACGTCGATCGTAACACTCATCACCGAGATTCTCATGTTTGGGTAGTACTAGCGAGGCGCCCCGTGAAAACGAAGATATCGCCATGAATGTATTTAACATCGTCTTGAAAGCGGTTGGTGTGCACCCACCGATCATGTCGGATCAGTTGCATGGTACTGGCTAGTATGCACAGGGAGCAACACCATACATTTGCTTTCGTACTACGTACTACCTGATGTTAAAGCAAGGTAGTCAACATCGTGATGAAACCGACATACAGTACACATGTAGAAACCAAGATAAAAGGGATATGCCATAGTGTAAGCCTCTAAGGCGATGTCCACTCTCACTGCATCAATGCCCCTCTGGGTTTCCTCAAAGATTCCGCGATTCCAAGGAACGTCTGTGAGAGTTGGACCTGTGGAATGTGGATTGAACCTATGAATAATTTAAACTATGAAAAACAACCTACGCTATCAAGTGCTTCATGGAAGGATGACTGCGTGTTCATCAGCGCAGGCGTCTTGCTCTGCACATCGAGTGCGACGGTGACCATGCGCTCCATTCGGGTAGAGGTCGTTTTCGGACCGAATAAGATAGCGTGCAACGAAAGTCCTTTCCTGTAAGTGACGTGAGCTTGACACCAGTTTGAGACATGGAATTGAACGCTACATACCCTTTCTGTGCCGTTCTTCGGAAGAGTTTTTGTACTGCGGTGTCGGTAACGGAGGCAATGCCATCGGAAAGGAAGATGATCACGGGGGGGCGGGTGTCGTCCCACCACTTCGATATGGCTATATCAGCGGCTCTGAGGGCCAAGTCAAAAGAGTTTCCTCCCTTCGGATAATTCGGGAGGAGGAGATCGAGGAGCTCATCCGGAGAACTCGTAGTGTCGCTCTCGCACACGGATTGCGTGCTCTGAGCGTGTAAGATGATAGTGTTCGCATCACGCTGGTGACCGACAGCAGCTTGACGGGCGGACCAGAAGCTGTACAAGGCAGAGTAGACGGCTCCGAGTCGATTACTCATGCGTGAGCGTATCTTCGTACATACTGGCGAGTTTTCGAGTGGCGTTCTGTCATTCTTGCTCATTGACATCGACCTATGCAAGCTTGTGAGCACGACACATCCGGAACCAAGACAGGTCATTCACCTGTCGATCAAGAAGATACTGTTGATAACTAGTAGTCAGTTTGCATGCTTGGCAGTTTCATTTCGAGCACGCACATGTGGAACGGTTGCTGTACAGATGCCGGGTTCCTACATGTGAATTGATGCCCATCCCTTGAGATATAACCTTGCTTCATCTGAACACTAGCACTCAATGGTGCATGGAAAAGCGGGAGAACACAGAATGAGTGGACAGCAGGCTTCCCTGCGGGATTGATCAGACAAGGACAAGAAAGACACGGAATCCGAACTTACCAGCACACATTGAGTCACTTGAACAATGATGTTAAGCGAAACGCGAATGGAAACATGTAATCATATGTAGCTCGACTTACCACTTTGCAAAGTTTGCTTGCTCTTCGCGCGAATACGGATCTTTGAACCCTGCAGAGAATGAGCCATGGAAGAGGGTGAACGGAAAGGATCGACTTGCCACTACGCTTCCAAAACAAGTTATGTGTCAAAAAGTCCTTGGGTCGGCCCGGTTCAGGTTGAAGTTTCCTCGTAATATGTTGGACTTCGAGATTTCCTCGGCACTCGCCTGGTGTCTTGGTTCTGCAATAGTCGATGTGGATGTGTCTACCGAGCACGTGGCACACCAGGTTGCACATCATCGGTGCACCTTCGTCGTTCGTCGAGAACCGTCGGCCTTCGACCTCAAGACCTTCTTCGTCTGGACCATCGACGGACCAGCGCACATTCGACATGGAACCGTGGCGCGTTACGTGTTCTTGCTTTGAATGGCCTATTTAAACAGAGCAGTTAACCTTCCCGATTTCGGTCTAGGCTCTCAAACCATACCCAAAGGAAGTGTGCAGTAATATTGACAACTCGCACATCTGTTCATACGTCAGCTAGGGGAGACATGCCCTGGAATCAACTAACCTTTCTTGACAATAATGGACGACATCCGGGTCCAAACTGTGAGCATGCGAACCTTCATGTTGTAACTGGCCTGGAGGGATGAGCTTGACGCATTTAAGCCGTTTTGCAACTGAATATCCATTGTCAATGGGACGCTAACTATGTACTTCCAACAACTCACCTTGCGAATACTATACCCATGCACCGAATGCGTTTAGTGTTCAGCCTGCGTAAAGGAGAAGTGGGGACGTACCTTCGTGTACTGGAAGCATTCATGCAATCCTTTGAATGTTTCTTCAATTGATTCAGGGGCTGTGTCAATTTCGCATACGCCAGGGGTGGTACATCGCTGAGAACAAGCATGTGGTTTCCTAAGGAAAGCATCTCGTTCCACAGTTGTGAAAACACCGCCGGATCACGCACCCGCAAAGATGCATAGCATCTGGTTCCAATGCGTGTAAATGGTTAGGACTCGAGCAGAGCCGCTTGCAAAGTTGGCAAGGTATAGGACAATACTGTGCGTCACATTGGTGACTTTCGTGCACGACGTCACTGATGACGCCAAAGATTAAACGACTTTGACCGTAGCTGCGGCCGTATGAGCGCACTTACACTGAGATTCTACATCTTCCTTTGCATCTGTACTCGGATCCGTCTGCAATCGTCACATAGCAGAGGTCGCACGGCTAGGGATGTGAGATATAGCATATAGCATGGCAAGTGAAAAGTGATAGTTACCTCGCCGCAAGCATGTGTAAGTGCTGCGCATTGGTGGTCATCGTCTTGGTGGTCCGAGACCTTAAAATCGTAAGTAACAGAAGGCCAAGGCTTCAAATATAGCCATACCTTGGCACATCCCTCGAGGCATCCGTTTTTCCCCCAGAGTTTGCACTGCGCACCACACAAATGGACGTTGACCGAACATCTGGGTGGGCAGTCATGCATCATGAACGGACACGACAGATTCAACGAAAAGTTTGCTTACACGTGCTTTCCAGAATGTCCAGCTCTAGGAAAAGAATGGTGATTTATCCTCAGTTAAAATCTAGATGTTACTTACGTCATTGTGCATTTCTTTTCCTCCCCTTCCTGAAGCTCACCCGCTTCCGCACAATACTCGCAAGACTGCGTGCAAGTATGCGTCGTCTTACAGTCATGCACCCCGTCATGGAATCGATTCTGAATGCAGAACAGTTGGCAAGATGCACATTGCACCCGACAGAGTTGCACGCTGCTCTTCAAGTCAATAATAGCGCTCTCAAGTGTCCGTTGCAATTCCATCACACTCGCGTGACCGGCCTGGAAACGCGTCAAGTTGGACCTGACCCATGCTCGTACGTGATCGACGCGCATTTCCGCCAGATCTTCCAGGTACTGAGCGAGCCCCTCTGCCCACTGAATATCAGGAACAAGCTGGCGGGAATCAAACTCATCCCATTCTGGGAACAGCGCGTCTAATACTTCTTCATGATTCATTGTCCGCGAGTGGTCAACACCGGCGACGAAAAAGCGAGCGTCGGCATCTGGGCAATCTATCGGCATGTCCGTGTCTAGGTTCTGAGTGGTAAAACATGTTATCGTTATCCGGTCATATGCAGAAAGTTCCGAAATATACCTTTAGCGGCTCGACTTCGGGCTCTACGTCTTGCATACCGAAGGCTAGGGCGGTAGGTAAGAGGGTCAGCAATAGCTGTGCACGATGCGAAGCCATGGTTTCTAGAAGCGAATCAGCAACCAAACTGAGGTGAACAATGCAACCGCACGAGAAAGCGCTCCCCAGTCATTTGCCTAGAAAGCATTAGCATCATATGTATACTCATCTAGTAATCTAACCTTGAGTTTCGCCATCAGCGTCTTCATCAGATGTAAGAACTCTCCTGCCGCCTTGTGTGTCACATCTTGCCGATCAAGGCGCCTCTTCAGTGTCGGGAACAATTTGTAAAAACCCCTCGTTTCGATTACTGGCCTGTCATGAGGGTATAACTATGCTGTGCTCAAAGAGACCGATGCAGAATCTCACCATGGGATGATGTCAAGTTTGCCCCCATGCAGGCGGGAGATGAAGTTGGCATCTTGCTCTTCTTCGACTATTTGTTGAAACTTGAGCGAGAACCTGAGAAAAACCAAAACCTCTCTCACAACATAGTTAGAATCATATTTATGAAAACGCTTACTCTCGTGCGATTTCCGCCTTGTCTGAGTCGACGACGTCTTTGATGATGATCACCAAGGTGGACTGGAAAAGTGCAGGGTTTGCGACAGGGTCCAGGACCACCGAGCTAGACTGGAAGGATTGAAACAGCCCAGTGATATCACGGCTGAGAGCAAAGTTATTGCGGAAGAGGACCTAAGGAATCGGGTCAAAGGTTTCTGTCCTATTATTGATAGATGCAAACATACCAGATTCGATATTGCAGTATTAAAGAGAACGAGAAGGGTATCTTCCTGGGCTGAGCGTTCTATGCTGTGGACACCTGCGAAGTTGTTATGGGCATGGATGATCAAGATCGGACACCATGACCGACGTACCTTCAAAATCGAGTGCAACAATCAACGCTTCTTCAGTCGGAGTCACAGACATCCAAACACCTTCGGTAGTCCGCATGGCTGATCCAGCGAACGACGTATCGACAAGGTGGTTGAGGGCGAAACTTTTCCCGACAGACTGCTCTCCCATAGAGGACACAACCCGGACAGGCTGCAACAAGGTCAGCATTAACTTGTGAAGCAGTCGTGCACACGGGAGGTTCGTACCTTGTCCGCCATGTAAGACTGGAATATGGACTCGTACCACCCAAACGATATCGAATCGACAATACGATTGATCTCGGCGCCAAGCAGCGACCTTTCGACTTCGACAGAGTATACGCCATCCTTGAGCGGAACAAATCGATTGTCTCTGGCGAGTGCCAGATGGATGGGAATGAGGCAGAGAATATCGACAACCCATTCTCCGACCTTGAAAAGCGACGTATTCTTCCACTCCGCATGGGGGGAAACATCAACCACGAAGCTGTTAAAGGTCGTCGCAGAGACATGCAGCGTGCTAAGCTTATCTCCAGTTGGCTTCTTCGATGTCCTTTCAAATGTCTCGATCATGTCAGCAAAGTGGGCCCGGTAACGATTATGATCCCGATCAGTGACGAAGAGAATTGAACGACGGAAACGATCACTCGATGAAATAGTGGCACGCTGGACTGCCGGGAGAACCGGGAAGCGTGTCCATACATCGGCATGACAATCCATGACACAGTTGTGCCCCGTAAGATGAACATCTCTCGACAGAGGGTCCCGGATGTCCTTCTCCCTGAACATGAACTCAGTAACCTTTCGGGTGATGTCGAGGACGACAGAGCTGCAAGTCCGAGCCAACAAGTCCAGCTTCAGAAGGTAAACGGCACTTCTGCGAACGAATGAGGTGATGACCAGATTGCTGTCGCCAGCCCAATTTGTGATAGGTAGTGGGACCCCATCGGTGGACCCAAAGGTGCTCCAATGATAAGCAATTATACTAGTAGAAGTGCCATCCGAGGTTACGACCAAGAAACACGAGCCGTCTGGAGAAGAGTGGACATCGATTGGCACGTGATGAAGATCCAAAGAAGCTGGCCTGAAAATTCGTCAGAGTCATAACAGGAATTGATTAACTGGAGGTACACACCGAAATTGCATAGTGGTGAGTGAGAACACACGGGCAATAGCCTGAGAGTCGACCAGCAGAAGCTCCTCGCTCCCTGAGGTGAAACATGTTTTCTTAATCGTCGTTCCCTCACCATACCATGAATTGAGGTTGATGGTACTACCAGATGCGGTGAATCCTCGGCTTTCGTCACGAACAAAGACGTTTAACTGCAACTGAGGGGTCTTCAGTTTCAACCCAACATTCGAATCCCCCAGATTGCATACCTTCTCACAGGAAACCACAGCAAGCATAGCCTGAGATTCGTCGAACGCCAACAAGAATTCTCCACCAATCTTATCTCGATGAAGCATCTTGCCACGCTCGCGTCCGATGGAGTTCTCTATACTGTTGAGGTGGTCCAAATGAAGGTGGAGGTTGGCGTTGCGGTCAATCAATACCAAGAATAGTCTATCGCCTTCAAGGAGTTGCGAGTACCTGAAAGACATCAACCATCACGCCTAAGAGTGATTAAAAACGTCAATCTCACGAGACCGAGAACCCTATTGGCAGCTTAAAGGAGTACGACTCCTTGAAACGCGGATTCGGTACCTTAGTTGGATCAAATTGGAGATCATGCTGATCTTGTGTCGTAAGGTGCATGAGATGAATGGTGAACAACAACGAAGCCTCCCTCATTGTCTCTCGATAACCAGTAATGTCAAAGCTCTGTGGGCCTGGGACTCCTTGTAAGCCAAGGAAAGCGAGCTCAGGGAACTTGGACAGACGTTTGTGGCTAGAGTCTTTGCATTGCATGACGGACTTGAGACGCAGAGTGTACCTTGGAGATCGTTGGTTACAGACAGTCAAACAAACCGAAAAAAAAACCTACAGAGAATCGCATGACCCCGATAGAGAATTTATCTTCTGAATCAGAGAACGTCCCGCGTCACGAAATTCTTGTTCGCTACGACGATCCACTTCGAGCTTCAGCTGCGCCTGGGTATCATCTAGTTGTATGCGACGGGCAGAATTAAGAAGAGTCCGACAGAGCCTATCCACAAGACTCCCGAGGTATTTCTGGGCCTGATCCTTCGCAGCCTTTATTGCTTCTTGCAACACAGGCATAGTGGACGAGAGACCCTCGAGGTCTGCGATGAAGTCCGGGTCGTTAATGAGAGAAGGCTCGTTGCTACCTTCCTTGAGCATCTTCTCGGCACTTCGCGTCTCAGCAGTCGTCGGCTTGGATCGTTCGTCCGCTGGCGTCGCGATTTCGTGGAGGATAGAGGCCAGGGTGGATTGGAACTTCCGCTTGTTGTCCTTGTAAACTGATCGAACAAGTGCAGTTAGCTGAGTGTCGTTTTTGTTAACGAGGTTCCGGGATAAATAGAGGACAAGAAGAATTTTTTCCTTTGATTTTCTGAAGTTTTCGTCAATGATATTCTTGCAAGTGGCTCGGCGAAGTTCATCAGTGAAATTGTCCGCAATACGTGGGTGAATCGTTGTTAGGTTGGAATAGGATTCTAAGAAATGTCCTCAACGCAAATACAGAACCATCGACACAACCACTCACCACTCAGCCTCGATTCTTCATCATGACTGAGAGCTGGGACCGAGGCAAAGCATCGGCTACGATCGAGCGTACTAAAAGTTTGAGCGTGAGTGGGGAACCAGAGATAGAAATGACAACAAACGGATAGCCAAAAAATATAGCATTGACGACTGCGAACCGGATGCTTGATTCCGTGTGGGCCCTGGCCGCGCTCAACTTATCCTCGGCCTTCTTTTGCTGAGATTCCATGTCCTTATGACACGCCAATCTAATGGCGTTAACTTCCTTCGTCCAGATACCACATTCGTCAGGGAAACGTTTGCCGAGCCCCAATCGGACGAGGCGGTCGACTGATCTGGGGCCAATATTCTCTGATATTTGCAGACGCTCTTTCGACCTGTCAACAAGTTATAAAAACGTGAAGAGAGTCGTGACTTCAAAGGCATACAAAGCATCTTGTAGCAGAAAGGTGGCGAGCCTGAAAGAGTTGAGGGTCTTGACAAAGCGCTTGACAGGCGCATATTGTATTGTCATGAATCCTTGCCTCGTTTCGCCGAATAACAGGCGTGGCTTGAAGAACTCGGGATCCATATCACACTCTGGATGCAGCTCGGTGACGATGAGCTCGTCGGAAGTGCACTGAGAAGTCGGATAATGTATTCATGCTCGGATAAAAGATGGAAAGGCGACATACCTCAAATCCCTGGCGTACGGAGACGCCTTCCTCCTGCTCCTTCGTTTTCGCAACTTCGAAGGTGAATAATCGATCGGTATCATCTTCGTCGGATTCAGAAAGCTGGTCATCGCTGACCGAATTGATCCAAGTCATGGATTTCGCATAGTCTTCTGAGATCAGGGCTATGATTTGATCGCAAATCTTCGTGAGGTATCTGAGAATTCGTGCATCAGTGAGAGTTTATAATTCATACCAAGTTCCAAGATGATTTCACCTCATGAATGTGACACGATTTCGACGCACAGGTGGAGAAGCATCGTCGTCCCACGTCGACTCTTCAGGCCAGTAGATGACATACATCCTTTCCGCGGCACCAACAGACTCCGAAACGCGGCAAATGTATAGGCCAGAGCGGAGAGCTGGTTTTTCGCTTCTTGCCTCCATAGAAACGTTCAACTTAGTCGCACTGTCGAGATGTCAACGACCACAAGTGAATCACGAGTGAACAGCGACATACATGGTGTCATCAATAACAGCTACGGAGACCAAAAAGCGGACAATCTCGTCTTTGCTCCCATAAATTCCAATGGGCTTCACTTCGAACTTATCAAGCGCCTTGAAGTCGACCTTCGTCGAGGACATGTAAGCGCCGGGAGAAATTTCATTCAGGAAACGCTTGAGAGAATCTTGTGCGATGATGATCTTATCAACTTGGCGGATGTGAGAACTAGCTGGGACGTCATGTATCATCATACCTAGACCGCTAGAGCCACGCTCGTTGATCAAGTCGAGGATGCGATACATTCCAGGGATAGAAAAACAAATATCCTCTTCGGAGCGAACCTGTTCCGCGGCTTCAACGTCAGGCTATAACAAAGCGTTCGTGAGTGTAATTTCAGAATTACCACGATTATATCACTACTCACGTCTTCCAGTTCTTGGTTCCCTTGTTGTTCGTCAAGATCCATGGACTCAGTGATGTCTATTTCCTGGTCGTCGATGTCATCATCGAGACCAATATTCATGTATGACGAATCGGAGGACTCTGATTGTGACTCTGACGCAAGTACAGAGCCATCCGGAGGACTTGTTTCATCCAAATGGTCATTCAGAATCATGAATGAATCCTCTGCATGTCTGACAGAAGTCAAATCAATATCGACATCAGAATTGACCACCTCCAACATGATGGACATGTTCACGGGCAGATATAAGTCGAATGTAAGTTGTTGGCGTAGAACGACAGGTTGTGGAGCAATGTGGGTTGTGTTATTCGGAACTGAGATAAAGCTAGTGGCAATTAATACTCGTAACCTCTGTGGGTCCATTTATTAAACCCAGCCGCGACATGAGGACCGTATCCATAGCAGAACCCCTGAGTCATAAATGAGGTAGGCGCGGATCTCCCAAACACAGGCATGAAACGCAAAGTTGACACCAAGTGTGTCCAAGGTTTAAGGGGTATGAGTGAAATAGTCCATATCGATGAACCTTGATAAGATGGGAATTCTGGAATGAGGTGAACTTGTGGCTCATTTGCTTCTCCGAGTGACCTGGCGAAATACTTACCGTGTTGGTCAACCCTATGCCACTGGGAGCATCTTCCGGAGAGCAAAGCCTGAAGATTATTGTGTTGGTGACAGGGTCTGTTGAGCCGGTATTGCCAAGGGAACCGCCCGCATTGAAATTGTGACTCTTGTAATGATCACTGCAATTCAGTTCATTACCTATGGCATGAACCTGACGAGGCTAGAACTCAGAAACTTGGTCACCGCTGGGGGCCGAGTCTGATAAACCGCATTCTGTGAAAGTGCGGGTTTTGATAGCTCATCTTCTGCCTGAGGGAAATAAGTCGGCCGCATCAACTCATGGCGTCCCTGTTTAAAGTCCGTCCGCTCAGCGAGCGAAGACGCTGCCAGAAAATGGCAACTTTGCTACATTGTAACCTTAAGTTGAAGGTCATGTGGGGAACTTACTAATGCCAGCGCAAAAGGATTGTCACCGCTCCGAGACACCAAACCCGCACTCGCCGCATCTAACGCAGGTCATCGCCAAGTCTGATCTAAAGCGCCTCGATAGCATGGCCCACAGTCATGGTTGCGGCCATTACCCCGAGCTCAACTACGGATCCGGAGCAAAATGGATCAAGAACTTGACCCAAAGCCGGCTCTCAACATTCCTTGGCGGCCATTTTCAAGACGTCAACCTCTCCTCTGTGCTCTATACACACAGACTCGATGGTCCTAAATACGTGGACCTGCAAGTCTGGAGTGCCCCCAGGCTGTCGAAACCCCTGTTCGAGGAAGCAATCCAGCAGACGTTCAAACCTGCGAAGAAAGGTGACTCGTTTGGGCCATCTTGTGAGTCCCTGATATAAATCCATTGTGATCTGCTCTGACACAATGAAAAGGGGTACGACCGTCATAAGGCGCCATCGCTTTACAGGGATGTAACTGATATCGCCTCGCTTCACAGACAAATCATTGGTGGAAGGTCAAGATTACAATCCCGTCTGATTGGAAGCAGTACGAACGCGTCCAGCGTGCGTCTATTTCTCCCCGTCTCGACGACAACATTCTGATCAAATGGTAGTCGAATTTGATCCCGGATGTGAAGCCATGATATTCACTCCAGAGGGTTTGCCGTTGCAGGGTTTGTCTCGAGAATCAATCCGTAGTTATTTCTACTCATCACACGTCTTCAGGGATCACTGGTGGCTATGACGGTAACCGTCGCGTGGAGCACATCATCCCTCGTGAAGCTGTCGAACGGGGTATCTACGAGGTAGTCATCGAATCTACCTGCAATGGGATGTTTGGAGTGCCATGGAATGGCGATATCATCGCACCTCCTGACGTGAGACAACTTATTTCGTTCCTTGCGTGGCGTTCATTTGTTGATTTCAGATGAACAAATACTACAGCTTGGCATCCGCTGATATAGTAGTTCCCAACCAAGATGCATGTATGTCTAACAACAATGTTTTTGAGACTCTCATTGATCATTTGTGATCAGGGCACCTCATGTGGGACTTCAACACGCTGAGAGAGATCGTCGATAGTTTGCCAGGCAACACCTCGCTACAAAACAAGGCGCTAGTGACTGCAAATGCGATCATGAACGCTTTCAAGACAGGTGACTCAGAGAACATCAAACAAATGCGAGAGATTGCCGAAGATGTCTTTGGAAAAGGTTGGCAGGCAAAAGGCCCGAACATTTACCAAGAAGGCCCAGAAAAGGCTAAAGTCGTCGGCATCTCCTACTGCCACATTGTGGGGAACCAAAGTCATATGACGAAGCTCCGCTGATGCGCCGCACAGGATACAGCTTGGCTGTGGCCATACCGAGCCACACAGCAGAAGACCGCGAGATCATGGTCAACTCAAATTGATCTTATGGAGCGCTATCCGGAGCATAGATTTGCTTGCTCACAAGCACAACAATTCAAGTGGTTGGAACAGGTAATCTTATACCCAGCTCGTGTAGATAAGAAGGTTGACCTTGGGGCGCAATACAGCAATATCCCCCGCTTTTCAAGAGGATTCAAGAAAAGGTCGCATCTGGGCAATTTCACCTCATCGGTGGTTCCTGGGTTGAAAATGACGGAAATATGCCATCTGGTGAGGCCCTCGTTCGACAGTTTGTGTATGGGCAGCGGTATTTCGAGTCTCGATTCGGTCAACGTTGCGAGACAGCTTGGTTACCTGATTCGTTTGGGTTGACTGCCGCATACCCTCAGTTGATCAGAGATGCGGGCATGAAGTATTTCTTTACGCAAAAGCTCTCCTGGTAGGTGTGATTGTTATTTTGTGTGGGCGGGCATCTCATGATTGTTCATCCTGCCAGGAACAATGTGTACGTTATTCAATTTACTAACCCTTTTCAACGACGGACTGTGCTGTTTGCAGAAATGTTTTTCCTCACTCGACCTTCAATTGGGTGGGCATTGATGGCACTCAAGTCTTGTGTCATATGACCCCAGTTGGTAAGAGGTTCCTGATGATAACGCTGGATGATTATAGTCATTCGACCACTTGATAGATACCTACACAGCACAAGCAACCGTCGGTGATGTGAACAAAGGCATTTCGAATCACAAGGTCAGTCGTACTTCCCCAGTGATTTCTGTTACTCAATAATGACAGAATCTTGAATCGAACGATACTGCCCTTCTTGTCTTCGGAAATGGTGACGGTGGTGGAGGTGCCCTCCCAAAGATGCTTGAGAATGTACGTTTACGCCCAATCAGTGCACTCCATCTTTGACAGTTGGATAGCTTCGCCGAATCCGAGCAGTAAACAACACTCACCGTGAACTCCCGCCTGTGAGCATGGGCAACACAGTGGAGCAATTCTTTGAAGACATAGAACGAGAATCAAAGGAAGGTAAAACGCTTCCAGTTTGGTACGTCTTTTTCTGTTGGAGCTGTGCTGTGTTGCTCATTGGTGGCAGGCGTGGAGAATTGTATCTCGAGGTATACTGTCTTTTTATACATGATGTCATAATCCGTCTCATCGTCCCGTTAGTTTCACCGTGGCACGTATACTTCGCACGGTGAGTGAGGACTAAGTGCGAGAGACTCGTGAATCATTGTTAAATTATCAAGCTTCCATCAAAAAGGGAAACAGGAAGAGCGAGATCTTGTTGCGGGACGTTGAGGTATAGAAACTTCTCTTCACCTCCCGTTTCCTAGTTAAAAAGCTCCACAAGCACCTCGCAACTCTCGCAACGCTTTTCAAATCTGAACGAAGCTCTTATATATACCCAAAGGCGACGATCGATGACTGTTGGGAGAAAGTTCTCCTGAATCAATGTTTGTGCTATTAATTTCTTTTATTCCGTATCTGATCATTTCTTGTAGTCCATGACGGTATGTTTGATGTGAAAACAGAGTATTTCGGATGAACTAATAGGTTCTTGACCTCAGTTCTTCCTGGATCTTCTATGTGAGCATTCTTTAAGAACGGAAGAGCGCCAGACTGACTATTGCAGCGGAATGGTGTACGACGACGCCGAACAATTGTATTCCGAGGTTCACAAGGATTGTCAGACTCTTCTCGAAGACGCTTTGGGTGTCCTTCTCTCCGACTCTGTACCCCTGTCCGAGAATTCTCCGATTTCGCAGCTATTCAACGTCATAGCAGTCAATACAACACCATTCGCTCGTCGTGATATCATCAAGATGCCTCTATCTGGAGTGGGTCAGAACTTACTTTCGAAGCCCGTACAGACAAGCGTGGACGGAAAACACTGTTATGCATTACTGCAGACCCAAGAAAATGAGATGCTTGCTCGCCCAGCGACTGTGTCCACTGAACATGACCTCGTGTCCGGTAATTGCCCTGTAGCTCACCCAAATTCTCAATCTGATGTGACATATCTCTAGCATTCACCAACGGCTCAGACCACGCCATCCTGAGGAGTCCAAGTCTGCAGCTCACGATTTCGCAGGGACGCATCACCAGCATATACGATGTGAAGCTTAAACGAGAGTTACTCCCGAAGGGCAGCACCGGCGGACTGGTGATTTTCGAAGATCGGCCTAATTACTGGGATGCATGGGGTTCGTTCCCAAGTCCGATGTTTTTCATACTCTTATTTAACGTTATTCTTGTTCTCTAGATGTCGAAATCCACCATCTCGAGACACCGATACCCCTGGAGTTCTCCGTTGCTCGCGTTATTGCTGAGGGGCCCCTCCGAGCCGCTGTGGAAACGCAGGTCAAGTATGGAAAGAGTACGATTGACGTCACCGTTCGTACTAGACACATTGCGTTCGTTTCTATCCCACTGATTGATGTTTGATAGATTTCTCTGGATGCATTCTCAGGTAAGTCAATCACATACACAGATTATGAGATGCGAATGATGTCTGTTTTTCAGCCACCACAAAAGAGCATTCGCGGCCACTCTTTACCTTTGACGCCGAGGTAGATTGGCACGAAAGGCACAAAATCTTGAAATGTGGGTAACTGATTATCCTGTACTCTGGTCCCCGTTGATCTGTCATGACAGTCGAGTTGCCACTTGACATCAACAATATGGTTGCCACATACGAATCTCAGTTCGGGTGGGTCCAACGACCGACGCATAAGAATACCACACTCGACGCAGCCAAATTTGAAGTTTGTGGTCACAAGGTACGACACTTACCTTGGCTTACTCGTTGCTGCTTCTGATGGTATCTCAGTTCGCCGATTTTAGCGAGTATGGATATGGTGTCGCACTTTTGTCCGAGTCAAAGTACGGGTATGCATGCGAAGGAAACCTCCTTCGACTTTCTCTCCTGAGGGCAGCCACAGCCCCTGATGCCGAGCAGGACCAAGGCACGTAGTGTTTCCCACTTCATTTCATGCGGGAACAGCTCACATATTTACTGATGCATATATAGGAAAACACGAATTCTCGTGGGCGGTTTTGCCACACGTCGGGTCTTTCTTGGAGTCTGACGTGCCCGAGGCCGCTTATATTTTCAACTCTCCACTTCATCGTGAGTAAAGACACTTTCTAAGATTGCTAGGGTTGTGTTGAGAAGTTGATGTGTCCGTATATACGCAGTGAGAGCCGTGCCTCAGAATGCTCCTCACCATCCATCGATCGTCTCCAGATCACCCTTCAGGCTTGAAGGTTCCCGAAACGTTTTCCTCGAAACGATAAAGCGAGGCGAGGGCGACGACTTTGAGACCAAGAACGCGAACAAGACGGTCATTCTGAGACTGTATGAAGCCTTTGGCGGTCATGGTCGTGTCCAGCTCCGGATCTCTCCATACATCCGGGTGGTAGATGCATACCTGACGAACCTGCTTGAGGATCACAAGACGGCACTGTTGTTGGTGCCTGATGCCGATGTGAATGTCGATGCCAATGATCATGCCGCCGTCTCGAGGTTCCGGTTGGATTTAGATTTCCGCGGGTTCGAAGTCAAGACTGTGAAATTGGTGATCGCCGATGAAAATTGGGTCTCTGGCGCTCAACCGGATGGTGGTGCTAGGTTCGTTTTGTGTGTGTGTTCGTCTTGGGGTGTATGCTGAAGGAGGTATTGATCTTGCCCTTGGTAGGACATTGAAACGCGATAGTTGGGTGACTGTCGGGGAAGAATGAGCAAGATCGATGACCATGGCGTGAATCGAGTGCCTTCTGTGTTGTACCAATACTGAGTATGCATGTGTAGGATACCCAAGAGGATGGTGTGTGCGCATTGAAGTGTTGTACGAGTACATACAATCTGTTCCGTGTGCAAGTTGCAGGTGTACCTCAGTTGAACTCCCCGCCATGTGCTGGCACTGAGACTCGGATCATCTCACGAGCATGCGCCCGGGCCGAAATCGTATTAGCTCGGTAGCACTAAATCATTCGAGTCTCCTTCCGGCTGATTATCTTTAGACCTTGTGGGGCACGGATAATAAAATGGAAATAAAGAAAGGAAACTTGACATGACATTGACAGGCGAGTTTAGTGCCCGGGCTATGATGTTATTATCGTATGTTGACGATCGGCTGAAGTATATAGCGCGAACATGTGGAGATGCTCAGATAGAGATGAGTTGAATGGCGCAGAGGCGCGCAACGTTTAATTGATACCGATTTTGCCTAGACATGAATGTGTACCCGTCCTCTTCTCGGAGCACCACTATGTATCCATAATACTATACTGTTTCGACCTTACGACGAACCGAGCCTAAGTAAGGTCGAAACATCAGTAAAACAGTTTCTGGTTCCCGGTGTACCGAGCGGTTCCGACAGGGTTCTGACTGGTCCTGACTGGTTCTGAACACTAACCGTTTCACTGATGAACAGTACTGTATGAGTACATTCACGGCATTCAGATATGCAACGGCGTACTTTCGGCATGCACGTTCGAGAGTTACTGCCAGTAAGCAGGCCAGACCGCCGCGTATAGCTGTTACAGCAAAAGGCAGAGATACTGAATGGTTTCTATCTCGGACGGTATATGTACGTGTCACGGGGCCTAGGTAGCTATAGCACAACGGCTACTCATCAATATTTAACAGAGGTTTATATATTGTACGAAACATGAAAGCTATATTTGAAATATAAACCGCAGCCAGAAATGGCGTGGGAATGTTACTACTGCTGGGATACCAATATTTAAACTTGGTTTATATGGCAACCTGAAGTTTAAATCCATATTAACCCTGACCCTAAACGTGAAGTTTTGAACAAGGTTTATATTTTAAATATAGCTTCACATTCGTACAACATATAAAACCTCTGTTAAATATGGGGGTTCGGTGACAGGGATAGTGGGGTCAATCACAGCCGCGGGAACTACCACGCCTGCAACCTCGACGGGAACAGCTTCTGGCCCGACGACGACATCATCTGGTGCAACGGGTTCTGTGACAGGGATTATGGGATCACTGATATAGACGTTGGGTAGGCCAGGGCTCGTGCTTATGCTGCGCCTCGTTTTAGTAACGTTGCAACTTCATTGATCATGATTGAAAAAGGTAAATAAATGTATGGCAAAGCAGCGGGGGAAAGTCGATGGCTCCGTTTGTTCTCACGTGTTCCAACAATAGAATCGATACGTGAACAGGTGACCATGATTCATAAATATAGCGAACAGCGCCGAGGCCCCCAGCTTGTCTCGGTCGACCTGACGAGCGTTTAGTACGAGTGTCACTCTCGTTGGTAGTACCCGATGAAGACCCTTATCCATACGCCCATCAAGGAGATTCCAAAGGTGCGCGTCATCCAACTGCTTGCCCATCTCAGTAGTTTCCTTGAATGACACGTGCTGTACAGATCAGGGAGGCGCTTCGAGCGACGTTCAAGTCAGGCGTCACCCGTCCGCTCGCATGGCGTAAACACCAACTCTACCAACTGGCTCGGTTGGCACAAGATGAGGCCGATGCACTCTCTGACGCAGTCGCCAAGGATTTCTCAAAACCGAAAGTGGAGGTACTCATGACCGAAGTCGGCGCCGTAGTCAAACGAGCGATCCAGAGCGCTGAGCAGTTGGATGCTTGGGCGAAGCCTGAGCACCCGGTGGTACCGGATTGGCAACAGGGATGGAAACCGACGTAAGTGTTGTCCTACAATGGTGTTTGGGAGTTGAACTTTCCCTTCCGGAGATGTTGGTAAGCTCACAAGCTTGAACCCCATGTAGCCTCCTCAAGGCACCCAAGGGCACTGTGCTCATCATTTCGTGTGTCGTTTGAGACTCGTCGTTTAGTGCAAAAGCTGATGGGCAATTTTGTGTTCGTGTGCATGTGGACATGAATGATATAGACCGTGGAATTACCCTATTATTCTCACCCTTGACCCCTTGATAGGGGCTATTTCAGCCGGCTGCTGCGCAGTGGTCAAACCTTCGGAAGCCGTTCCTCACGTCTCCCAGCTCATCGCGGACCTACTCCCCAAGTACCTTGACTCTTCCGCCTACCGTGTCGTCAACGGTACTGTGCAAACGGCAACCGAGCTTCTCGAATCCCAATGGGACCACATCCACTATACTGGGAACGGCCGAGTCGCACGGATCGTTGTTTCTGCAGCTGCCAAACATGTCACACCTCTCTCACTCGAACTGGGTGGGAAAAGTCCCGTCCTCGTGGATTCCGCTTATGACATGGACTTGGCGGCTAAGCGTATTCTGTGGGGAAAATGTAATAACGCCGGACAGGTAAGCCTCGAGCTTGCGCCGTCTATCTTTTCTTTCTTTCTTTTTTCTAGAGTGTTGACATGTGATGGAATTTAACGTGTTAGATCTGCGTCGCACCGGATTACATTCTCGTGCCTCGGACAAAACAAGATGAGCTCGTCCAGGGCTTCAAGAAGGCATACAAATCATTCTTCCCAGATGGCGCGCTTGGCGCTTCACATTATGGAAGCATTGTGAACAAAGTGCATTTTGATCGCCTGAACTCTCTACTTGATCGTACGAAGGGCGAGAAAGTGACCGATGTCATTCAGGGAAGGAAGGACGCAGTGAGAAAGCGAATCGAACCTACCGTGGTAACAAACGTTCAGGAGGGTGATGCCCTTCTGGAAGAGTGAGTATATATGCATTTGTAGCGGCTCGTGTGGGCTCACCTTGGAGTTTTAATGTCCTAAGAGAGCTGTTCGGGCCCATCTTGCCTATCGTCCCTATCGATGGCCTGGATGAAGCGCTTTCCTTTATCAATGCACGGTGTGTCAGTCATATGGGTATATGCGGGTCATGCTGACAGTGACCGGCTGAAAGACCTCACCCCCTCGTTCTGTACGCTTTCACGGAGGACTCTGCTATCAAGCAAAGGCGTGCGTTGTTCTTACCCTTGTTTGTGTGTTTCGTCTCACGCATCCTTGCATACATAGTTATCGACGAGACCCAGAGCGGCGGAATCGTCTTCAACGATACGTTTCAACAACTTGCTGGTGCGTCACATGACCTGACCTTTTATTCCTGGCTTGACGTCATGGTTGCAATCTCTACGTCCACCGCAGTGAATGAACTGCCATTCTCTGGTGTCGGCGAGTCGGGATGTAGGCACATGATCTAGCTTATCCCCGATGCACATGCGGAGCTAACTCCGTTCCAGATGGATACCAGACTATGAAATACACCTACGACACGTTCACACAGCTGAGAAGCTCCATCGATATGCCAAAAGAGTATGTCATAGATTACTTCTCTGTTCCTGAGCTGCGCTTCCGGGCTTCGCTGAACTTGCATGTCTCTCTTTTCAGGGCAGAGCCATTCCTGCAACTGAGGTACCCACCTCACGGTCCAGAAGCGGTCAGAGCACTCACTGGCACAGTGCATCTCCCTATACCTCGAAGCATGCCAAATGGTCGTTGAGCTGGTGCCGGTGGAGTTAAGAGGACGTGTATGAAAGAACGGCATTCGACTAGAGTTCTGCATTTATTTGGATCATCGTGTGTGCTTCTGTCTAAGTGGCGCTGGCGAGGTCCGCGAGGGGTAGTACTTCATCCGTCCCCCGTTTCCTGTGCACAGCCATCGTGATGCATATGTCATCTTCTGGGAGCAGGTCGTAGTGCAACCCTCTTTTTTCCAATGATCAGTGCTTAGACTATACACTCAATTGCTACCTCGCGGTGATTGAAGAACGCCGACCTGGTCGTGACGTGATTAGTTATGCGAGGTGACACCGCCGCAATCAATCCGATGGAATCCGAGGGTTGGTTTCACTACCACTCTGATATTCCGGTAAGTTCGGTTCGTTTCCGCATCAAAGTGGTACCCGGTGAGACCTGACACTTGACACTGAAAACATGCTTGGCTAAATTTTCGCGAGAGAACAAATCCCAAATGATGTGGTTAGAGGCCCTGCGGTTTCCATCAGATGCCAGTGGGCCCGATCAGAATTCATAGACGGGACGACCCATACTATAAGATTGCGGAAACCTTCCCAGCGGCCACTATCAAATGCAGCGGCTGGCACGCCGCACCGTCACTGATCGATTTGTGACAGCTGTTCCGCACGTTCGACCAAAATAACTAGAAAAAGTGGGGCTCCACCCAGACGACAGGAGGTCACCAAATTTACAGGATAACGGCATCACCGCATGATCCCTCCTAATTCGGTTGGCACGCTCTCTGATGCGTATATAAACTTCCCATGCTCGTTCGACTACACTATCCACCTCTGCCCATTCGTGCGCTCCCCGTTTGTCCATCACAACAATGTCGAGCGCACCAGAGATTAAACAGGATACGCGGGCAGCCCCCAGCGAGCATCACCACGACCATCATCCAAAGCTTGATCCTCAAACGAGAGCTATTGTGTGAGTAGCCATCACGTCTCTTCCCTCACTGCCCGCCGACGCCGACCCCGCTGTTACATAGAAATACGGATTCCTTGTTGTCCAATCCGCTGCGGGGTATCCCTTACGACCAGCTTATGTCTGATGTCGAGGTCTTCTCGAAAGAGCGCGGACTGACACACGTTCTCTCTGATTTGAAAAAAGGTGCTCTTTTAGCACAGGACCCCGAAGGTGTGTCTCACGAACCCGTCCTTCTCATTACTTGAACACAATGGTTATTTATAGCATACAATCGCTTGGACGTCTTCACTGAGGAAGACAGGCAGGTCCTCAGTGACGAGGTGAACCACAAATGGAGACAAACCGGAACACTCTACTACGTCAGTGTATCTCACATTTCCGCAGTCATTATAATAATCTCCCACTATAGATGGTTATCATGGCCTCATTGGCGGCTGCGGTGCAGGGTATGGACGAGGCTGTGATCAATGGCGCTCAGATTATATACCCAACTCAATTTGGAATTGGTGACCCAACAAGCAGTGAGCACCCTAGTTTTATATTTGATACCAGTTAGTCACAGTGTCATTGATTAGCACGAGACGGATGGCTAATTGGGGTCGTGAACTCTGCGCCATATCTGTACGTTTTTAGACTGTTAAGTTGGCCCGCCCTTCGCTGAACGTGTGCACAGGTGTTGCGCGACCATCTCTTGTTGGCTGACTGATCCTCTCAACCAATGGCTCGGCCGCAAGAAAGTCATTTTCATCACGTGCATGATATCCTTCCTCACTTGCATCTGGTCCGGTCTCACCAATACATGGTGGCATCTCTTCATCGCACGGTTTTTCCTCGGATTTGGTATTGGGCCCAAATCAGCCACCGTTCCTGTGTACGCTGCAGAATGTTCCCCGGCCGCAATCCGTGGAGCGCTTGTCATGATGTGGCAGATGTGGACTGCATTTGGTATCTTCCTCGGTGATCTCATCGACCTGGTGTTCTATTTCATCCCCGACACACCTGGCGTTAAAGGCCTGAACTGGCGGTTGATGCTTGGATCGGCGGGTATTCCGGGCTTGATCGTCTGTGTCCAAGTTCTGTTTGCACCAGAATCGCCTCGTTGGTTAATTGGCAAGGGTCGCTATGAAGATGCCTTCAATGAACTGTGCCGCCTCCGTTTCTCTCAAGTTCAAGCCGCAAGAGACCTCTACTACATTCACGTCCTACTAGAAGCGGAGAACGAGATGAAGAAGGGGAGGAATCGTATCGTGGAAATGTTTGCCATACCACGAAATCGGAACGCGGCATTAGCGAGCTGGATTGTCATGTTTGGCCAGCAATTCTGTGGTGTCAACGTCATTGGCAAGTCACTTTGTATGCGAAGATGCTTTCGTACTTACAAATGAGCATAGCCTATTACTCCTCGAACGTCTTCCTTGCAACCGGTGCCACCCAAGTTGGTGCCCTGGCTTCTTCGATTGGCTTTGGTGCATTGAACTGGCTTTTCGCACTTCCGGCCGTATTTACCGTGAGTGTGCAAGATACATTTCATCCGCTGACCTTCATTGAAACGTTGAAATGTAGATTGATACCTTCGGTCGTCGCAATCTCCTGTTATTTACATTTCCATGCATGGCGATCTGTTTGCTTATCACAGGTTTCTCTTTCTGGGATCCTTCCCAGCAGGGTCGTACTGCCGGAGTCGCCATTGGGATATGTGAGTGCCATATTTGGCTGTGCTCGCTCCCTCTGACACTTTCATGTTAGACCTCTTTGCGATCTTTTATTCACCAGGAGAAGGCCCTGTTCCATTTACCTACTCTGCCGAAGCATTCCCACTGTACATTCGTGACATCGGGATGTCGTTTGCCACTGCTACGACCTGGTTCTGGAACTTTGTGCTCTCCATCACATGGCCATCACTCATCCTTGCCTTCAAACCTCAAGGTGCCTTTGCGTGGTATGCTGCGTGGTGTTGTATCCTCTGGTTCCTCATCCTCTTGTTTGTTCGGGAGACCAAGGGCAAGACGCTTGAAGAATTGGATCAAGTCTTTGCGATACCTACGCACGTCCATGCTGCATACGGACTTCGTCAGATCCCATACTGGATCAAGAAATATATATTGTTCCAAGATCCAACTCCGGAGGAACTGTATTTCCCCGAGTCGGATAGCGAGGAAAACAGCAGGGTTGATGAAAAGGGTAGGAAAGAGCTTCGAGACGACGTTGAGAGAACGTGAAAGGGGGTGTTTGATACCCAAAGCCGACGCCACATTGGTGCGTCGTGCTCCGAGACCATGATTTGTGCTCGTTGCGTATACGATTTTTGCGTGTTTGTTCTATCTATGTATAGTATATTTAGCTTCAATGTAGTACACATGAATCTTTATTGTATCCAACTGGCCATGTTCAAGTGGCTGAAAAACTACGTCTTGTCTGTTGAAAGCGATCTGCACACAGATCCAACGAACTAGAGATCATTCGCAGGGAAAGAGGAATAGAATAATTCGTGCACTCGGATTACGTTGGAAACCTGTGTCAGGGTTGCGTCGCAGTTTCATTCAAGGTTCAAGCTATTACAGTGTCAGGCTGTGCTACAAATTATCCGCCAGCCGCAGCAGAAGCAAAGTGACGCCATGCCGTATCAGAGAGAATGGCCATTGGCTCGTCAGTCCTGTAAGCGGATCGCAGCGTTGCGTTCCTGTGAATTATTGTATTTTAAAAGTCCACAGCAGCACTGGATGACGGAAGTTCCGTTTAATAGACGAAAGCGAAACACGACCGGTCGTTCAATCATTCACCGGATATGTAACGAATGTGGCAGATAGGCTGGGAGATCCGGACACTGGTAGATAGTGGCAGATGGCGGCGAACGTGTTGCGCTGTTGGGTTGGCGCGCGTTTCGGTTTGATAATGTGGGCAAGTGCTTTATTGTGATCGGGTGGGTGATTCAGCGAGTTTGGAGTTTGGGGCCATGCACATGGAGGTGGACACCGCTGGGCCCCTTGAGTTTGTTTGGTTTGATCGTTTGAGGGATATATATATATATTATGATCAGCTGGATGGGACTGAGTCATCGGATCGGAGGAAAGCAGACACCGTGGTGGACGGGTGATGTCCCGACGGTGCTTCTGCAAGTGCGCAAAGGTAGGGGAAGGTTGGGGCTGATCGAGGGTTAGTTGTGAGCACATCGGATTAGATTGGTCGAGCAGAAACGAGTGTCGGGTCCCGGACCGAGTGTCCATGCATCTGGCGGGCCTGCCCTAAATCGTATAAGAACCTATGTTCAATTTTCGATATCGTTGCGTAGTACCAGTTGGTCGCCATTCTGGAAAAAATTTCGACGTGGTCGCTGCAAGGTTCCTCCTCCGTACATACACATACAGGTAAGACTTTGACACGGCAATCTTATAGTTTTCCAAGGATGAGACTATGACTTTTTCAGTTATCCCTGTCTTAACTTTTATGTCGAGACCATTTTCGTTCTGACAGTGCTTTCTTACTGCTTTTTGCTTCGGGTGACCTGTGTGCTCATTCGTTCTATCTTTGCAGGAAGATGGTCATGATTATGGTATGATAGCATTCGTGTGTCCACGGCACGACCGTACGAATGCAGATCTATATAGTCAACCTGTAGACCCTTCACACAATTTTGCGCCCAGAAATATTCCCCTCGTTGTACTGTCATTCCCAGAACGCAGTCCACTCGATGCTGCAAGTAATGAGAGAGTATCGTATCATGCGACACCCCAGCTTCTCGATACCTCTCAGTTCATCGTCGACTGGTAAACGAAAACTCCATGTTACAAACTACGGGACCGAGCCCTCATAGATCCCAGTATCTTTGTTTTTCATGCACCACGAATGCCCCAGAGCCCACAGGTCCGAGCGTAAACCCACGCTGCACTATCTCCGCGACCCCACTCACAAACACCGTTGTCGCACCAGCCCCCTCAAGACCCAATGCCTCCCACTTCACAATCTGCTTCACGTAATTGGTGTTCGTCGCCAGCACGAGCGTTTGCGTTCCCGCCTTCCACGTTGCCACAGAAACTCCCCCAACGACGTACGCCGTGCGCACGGACGCGGGATTAAACAAGTACGGCGTGATCTTGGGTAGGCTCAACGCGAACGCCGACGCAGAGCTTTTGATGTCCGCTGGCGTCGGGTCGTTCCATGGAACGACACCCAATGCACCCTGGTTGATACCCATGATGCTCTGCACGACCCACTCTTCGCCTGTCGGCGCTCGCGACCAGTATCTAATTGCCCGGTCAGCAAACGAAGATGGCGACTGGAATGGCATGCCAAACGTATAGGTCAGCCGATATGTCACTCACTCGCCATCTCCACCAAACGCTTGGGGAACGGTCCAGACAGCCTTGGTACGCTCCCAACCCATCACTTCCAATCGATTCTTGAAGCTCGCCACACGGTCGCTTATGTCAAAGTATGTCCCTATACCGCTGTTCGCAGGGACGTATTCGGCACCAGAATATGTCGAGTTGAGCGGCACGGCTGCTGTGTCCCCTGCAGGGATGCTCAAGCAGTTGTCGCAACCGCAGTCACCGTAGTCGGGCGTGCAATCTGTGTTCCACTCGTTAGACCAGGTGACATTGTTTCCGACCATGTACACGTCTTGCATGACTACGTCCGTGCCGGCTGTGTACGAAGACCAGTAGTAGTCCTGGCAGTTAAGGACTAGACTGACGGGGTGATATCCATCCAGGCTATAGATGAGATCATAGGCGATCGTCGTCGCGTTGAGGGGGTCTGACGTGCCGTCGGGCTCATCCCCGGTGTACCAAAGGAGGAGGTTAGGGCGAGTCTTGATCGCGTTGACTTGTTCGATGACAGAGGAAGAGTTCATGTAGGTGAAGCGCATGTCGTACATGAGGTATAGCCCAACTTCTTGCATTCTGTCAATGACCAGGTTCAGCGCGGTCAAATTGTCGAATGTCGGAACCGGATGTATCTGTTCCTCCTGTCAATAGTGATATCCTCTTGGCAAGGGTGGACGTACGATCGTGAACCTGTAAATGAGCGTGAGCATCAAGATATAAGGAAATCAGATGAACGGAACTTCACCCCTGTTCTTTCAGTTCGTTGATCACGGAAAGGTTCGTCGTCAAATACCCATCAAAATTCGTATAAAACCCGATGGGGAACACAGGCTCGTAGGTCCCGCCAAGCCCAGTAGCAGGCTTAGCCAACAACGCACCCGTTCGAAGATCCATCTTCGTCACCGAGCTATTCGTTGGGTTTGGTAACACAGACAACGCCGTCGTCGCTGAGAACGTTTGTGATGCAGCCGCGTACGTTGCTTCGCAGGAGAGGTTGTACGCCGCCTTCTGGGGCGTGATACCCTCCAGGCTGAAGGGCAACTCATATGCAGTCGCATTCAGGGGTACGCGCCCAGTCGCGAGGGTCCGTCCATTCAAGCTGACCGTCACGTTGAGTACGGTGTCATCGCTACAAAGTCGGATGGGCTCGGCGTTGGTGATCTCGTAGTAAACGACCGGCGTGTCGATTAGAACGGCTGCAGGCGACAAGACATCTTCTGCGAGGTAGGGCCGGATGGCAGGTGTACACCGTAGAGCGAGGAGGGAGTCCGAGAGTGCTGATGGAAGCGGGAAGTTGCCTCCGGGTGCAGCGACACTCTGCGTGGACATGTAGTGCTTCCCGCACCTGGATGTCACGACACCGAACGAAAAGAGCGTCAACGCCTGCGGAACCCATTTTTCGAAGATGTGGCGTACCATGTTTGCGCGAGGGCTCCGGTGAGGAGGTATGGACTGAAGAGACTAGCGAGAGCGACTCGACGCATGAGAACGACGACAGCTGGACTACTATCTTTGCGCCCACCACTCCTGGGACACCTTTAAGCAAAAAGTGGCTGTCGGCTGAATGAACACGGTAATAAATAGTCGGAATAAAGGCCATGTGATAAGGGCGCTGACCCGCGCTAGTGCCATTATTACGGACGGCGTGTGGTAATACGGGAACTGAGTTGCGCGTAAGTAAACAAATGTCGAAATCGAGTAGACCATTGCGTACCAAGGTGATCAGTCCAACTTTGGTGATGATGAGGGTGCGGAGGTAGTTGCACGCAGCTGTCAATGTCGGAGTAGGACATGCAGGCGTCTGTCACACACGCGCTGTTGGTCAACCAAGCGTCAGCGTCACAGATCATGATGTGGAATCATTAATCCGAGAATGGTTGCATGGTGGGTTCTCTAAATCACCAAGAGTTGCAGCCTGGAGTGATCCCGCAGGGAACTGGCAGTACTGGACCGTGTTGGAATCGGACCGAGCGTGGCCGCCGCTGAGTAGATTGAAGCGGGCTGTATCGTTAGTATCACCATTCTTATCGCACTTCCTTGATCCACCTTTGACATGATGGATTCATCTCTGCGTTACTACGATCCGCCGTATTTGACTATTGTACAAGTGCATGTCTCGATACGGGATTGGCGTCGGTCTCTTGTCCACGGTTGTGTGCGATCCACTTGGTTCGTCCTACACTGGCATGCGTTGATCCGATGCCTCACTCGTGATGGATCTTTGTCCCGAATTCGTCTCTGCGGGATTCTTCACTGGTAGCGACGACTCATGGTCCTTGTAGACTCTCTCCTCGGCGATCTTGAGTTTAAATTTCTCGTCCTTGTGTGTCCCCGTTTCGTCGACCGTGATGGGCCAGCGCAAGACTTGAGCACCGCGTCGGGTGCTTCCCCCCGGAGTCGTGTGGGAGACGCTGGTCTCCGGGAATGTCATCAATAAAGTAGGTGGTATGAATCAAGTGGCTTGACCCTCATGGGATAGCGTTACTGAAGCCAAGGACTCTTGAACATGGCGAGATGTGAGCCCATGTCATGGCCCGGTACGGAGCCTCTGTGGAGCGTCCGTGTGACTTTGAAGAACGTTGCAGATGAAAGAGGTCGAAGTAGCTAAAGTGAGTGTGCGGAACACGACCAGAACGCAATCCCCAGATACGACTCTCCTGAATTCCCAACTTGTCCTCTTGGAAGTATCTTGGCACAGTTAACAGGGTTTTCGGGGTCGGGGCAATGTAGAAAATCAGTTCACGTGACGCACGTGTTGTTGTCGCGACGTTTTTGTTCCTCTTCTGTTCCTCGTTGGTGATGGCGTCGGCGTCGACTCGGAAGCAATCACTCAAGCCAGCCTTCAGCAACGCCAAGAAGCGCAAGTCTAGCGACCTTACCGACGCCGATGCTCTCAGTCATACATCCAAACAGCCTAAAATCAATGCCTTCTTCACCCCGCGTGTCTCGCTCAGCACCACTTGTGGCACTGACAAGACGACGTCCGTCGCGAACCTCAGCGAGGAGCAGTGCAGGGTGCTTCAGCTTGTCGTGGAAGAAGGGAAGAGCGTGTTCTTTACGGGATCTGCAGGTGCGCGTTCCGTGCTCGTCGCAGTCTGGACCGTGTGTGCGCTGGCTGACCCTGTTCGACACATTGACTGTTGTTGCGGATACAGGTACGGGAAAATCATTGCTCTTGAGGGCGATCATATCGGCGTTGAGACGCAAGCACGCCAATAGACCGGATTATATCGCCGTCACGGCGAGCACTGGCATGGCGGCGTCCAACATCGGGGGTGAGTGCGGTGGCACAGTTGTAGTCGTCCTCGCCAGTCTCATCGTTCGTAATTGGACCTTTAGGAATGACAGTTCATTCTTGGGGTGCAGTAACGCCAGGGAACAACGATATTGACTCTCAGATAAAATGTGTACGAACATGCAAACCTGCATTTAAACGATGGAAGAACGTCAAGGTAATTATTATCGACGAAGGTGAGTTGTGTGCCTGTTGCAGTCACTTCTTTGATGTCAAGTGTCGTGGTACCGCAGTGTCTATGGTTGATGGACACTTGTTTAACACACTTGCCGCATTGGCAGACCGTCTTCGGAAGAAGACGTCCGAGCCCTTTGGGGGCATTCAGGTACGTGTATGCGTGTTAATTGAGTATGGACGCTAGTTCATCGTCTGTAGATCGTGGTCACTGGCGATTTTTTCCAACTCCCACCTGTGTGCAAGGGAGATGTCTTCTTCGCCTTCGAAAGCGAGGCTTGGAAGTTATGCATAGAGCATACTATCACGCTAGGTAAAGTATTCCGTCAAAAGGATAATCGTAAGCACTATCCTCTGGTTAGCACAAGCTTTAGACTCTTGTGACCTGTTCAGATTTCGTATCCCTTCTGAACGAGATGCGACATGGAACAATTTCTGCGGATGCGTGCAGAACATTCAAGTCCCTCTCGAGACCACTCCCGCCTCCGCCTCCGTTGATGCCAAATATTCTGCCAACAGAGCTGTTTCCCATGAGGCATGAAGTATCGAATGCAAACTCTACTCGTCTCAGGGCCTTGCCACATGCTCTTCACATGTTCCACTCTCATGATACGTTTCCAAATGCCCCGAGTATGGGGTCAGCAACGGCCAAAAAACCCTCTCCGTCCATTTCCGCAGAACCGGGAGTGGATTCAAGTCACGCACCACACAAACCTGCGAGCGCACCTTCAGGTAGCGATAAGCGTCAATGTCTTCTCTCTGGTATTCTTGCGGAAAAGATTCTTGAGCTCAAGAAAGGCGCCCAAGTAATGCTTGTCAAGAATGTTGATGAGATGCTCGTGAATGGATGTGTAGGTCAGGTAGTTGGTTTCTTTAGGTACCGGGAGGTCATGCATGCGATTCACGGGGAGAACGACAACAAGCGGTCTGTGGCTACTAAAACCACAGGGTTCGTTCGAAAAGTCAAGGTTGGCCCGGATGGTGGTTTGCTCAATGCCGCAGAGGGAACCGCCGGTAAAGAGAACGTCGAGGAATCAAAGGCCAAGGGTAAGGTCCCTGTATCACAAAAAGAAGAGGAGGCGTTCCCAGTCGTGGAATTTCCGACGCCGGAGGGAGGTAAGGAAGCGGTGTTGGTCATGAGGGAGGAATTCAGAGTGGAGGATTCTGAAGGCAAACTACTCGCACGACGGATGCAAGTGGGTTGCTGTCTCCAATCAGCCACCGTTCAAGACCGCTAATATTTCCCTCTCTCAGATACCGCTTATCCTCGCCTGGGCTATGTCAATCCATAAAAGCCAGGGTCAGACCATCCAGCGAGTGAAGGTCGACCTCGGGAGGGTTTTTGAAAAAGGTAAGATTGGGTGGCGGGAGATTTGCAAGTCTCGATACTGAAAGGGGCATAGGTCAGAGTTACGTCGCTCTTTCTAGGGCGGCATCCTTGGACGGTTTGCAAGTTCTGCGGTTTGACCCCAAAAAGGTGTGTTAACCTTCCACTTCGATGCAGGTCATCGTGATGTGAAAATGTGTCAGGTCATACCACATCCGAAAGTCATCGAATGGAACAAATCGCTTCAGACATCCGGTGTAGGGTCGATGAAAGTGTTTGATTCTTCCGAATCCACCTCGTAGACTGCTCAGACCAGTATATTATTGGTATGTATTCCGAGCGTATAGCGGTAGACTGGGCGAGATCATGTCGTTTGCTGACGGTCGCGTTGATTCACGAGGATCTTTGGAGAACTGGTACGGGTAAACGTTTACAAATAGCATACAGATTTTATATGATCTGACTCGACAAGGGTTCAGTTTACAGCAATGCTCTTCAGGTACTCCACTCTGTATGGATTGACGTCTGTAGCCTCGCCTCTGTTGTGAGGCGTCCACTTGGGCTCGTCCTGGGGCAAGGAGTGAATGATAGGTGAGTGCGAGATACGACTGGTGTTTTGTCGATGGGGGGCTTGCCTTGAACAACCTCATTGCCTGGATGATATTCTTCTCGTCAAGTGTGAAACGGTGGTAGATGCCAAGGGGAAGGACCATGAGGTCACCAGCATCGACTGCGCATCGGATCCACCTATCGGTCGGGTGCTCTATCCATACATGCCAACGTGACGTGCAATAACAATCGGGGTAAGAAGCAAGTATGAGAGCTCATGGTGGTAAACAGGGCTTACCACGAACATCAAAGAAGCCACTTCCCTCGAGGATGTACCTGATCTCCTCGTCTTCGTGCATATGTCTGTAGAATACAATCTCTTATTAGCATTCGAGCCGGGAGTCGCGAGTGCGTGGACCAATAGAAGCGCACTCTTCATAGAAGCTTTTGAGCTTTGCCTCGTAGAGATCGCCGAGACCTTCTTTAGTAATGGTGATGACATCCCTGTTCTTGTAACCGCGTTCACGGGCGACGGCGTCGATTTCGGGATAGTCGCCTGTCGTGGGAACGGGGATGCGCCAATGGAGGACACCGAGGGAGGCGAGGACGGCGTCGTCGACGGGTATACCGGAGTCGTGGAGGAGGCGTTGGTCGCCGGGGATGTCATCAAAGTAGTAGGTGCGCATGACCGAGTTCAAGTCTGTCAGTCGTGGATAAGAGTGAGAGACGGAGAGTGCATCGATATGACAGTCGGTCTATGAATTTGCGGGTAGTGGCGTGCGGGATGTTCGTCAAGCCAGGGACCACACACCGAATTCACAACGCTCTGTCACAGGAGTGGGCACGGTCACTGGCAGTGCGTGGTGATTTTCAATTTATCATCTTCAGTGTCCCTCAGGGAGCCAGCTGCCAGCAACGTTCGGCTCGATTATTAGCTTCGATTTAGCGCCGACAAACGACACCACAGTGACCACACGGAGGCCTGCCAACTCCACGTTTCATGCAACACCGTGAACAGTCGAATGTACGTGTTGGTATGATATTTCAGCATAACGAGTCAGCGCCCGTCGGCCCACCAGTGTGGTGGAAGCGCACTCATTCATGCTGACCACTTCCGCTCTGATCCTGAACACCCGGCCAACATGCCGCATCTGCACTGCAAGGAACGCGCGCCAGTTCCAGTCAACCTAGATAATTCTTTGCCGCCGGGCCAGCGTTCGGGTCGGCTATTCCCAAGCTTCCATGCGGTTGGCACGTTGAATCCAAGAATCAAGGCTCGTGTTCCCCTGTGTCTCACCGCGTTGGTTCGCTCCCAACCTTTCATTGCTCCACACCGTTACCCATACTTTTCGCCATGGCGGCGCAGGGAGGCTCGACTCGAGTCCCTCGAACGGTCAAATGTCCCCATCATGGATCGACAAGCTTGAGAAACCTCGTCGTGTGCATCGACGGCACGTCGAACCAGTTTGGTCCCAAGGTAACGTTGACAAAATTCAAAAGTGGTTTGATTCACGTCCCGTGACGAACCTGCATCCGTTCGTAGAATACGAACATTATCGAACTTTACAGTCATATCACGAAGAGCGATACGCAGCTCACGTATTACAGCAGCGGGCTCGGCGCAATCGCCAAGGTTGCCGGCACATCTCTGGGTCGTCGATTGTCCAGTGACATGGACATGGTCATTGGACGGTATGTCATCACGCGAGGATTCTATAACAATAGTCTCATTCTACGGCAGGAATCTACACAAGGTCATCATGACTTCCTACCGCTGGCTTTCTGACAACTACAGAGATGGGGATAGCATATTTTTGTTCGGTGAGACATTTCGTCCTATGGTGTTGGTGCTACGTATGTCTCACTCGCGTTCCAGGCTTTTCCCGTGGTGCTTACCAAGTCCGAGCGTTGGCGGGTATGATTGCTCGAGTGAGCCGGTTTCCCAAAAAGTGCTATCCGTTACAGCATCACCTGAAACTTGAAAGGTTGGGCTACTTCTCCCGGGAAACAACGAGCAAATACCATTGTAAGATCTCTCGTTACTCTAGTTTGCACACGCCTGATACATTTGCAGTGCTTTCGAATTATACTCAAAAACGGATGACGATGATTCGTGCCTAACGCGACCTGCCAGTGTCATCAGCGAGCCTACGAAGAAAGGATCTAAGAAAAAAACCAAATCTACCGAGCTAGCGAAAACGTTCCAGGAGACGTTCTGTCGAAGTAATGTTCATATCCATTTCGTCGGGGTGTGGTGCGCATTTCGCGAGCCTCGTTGCCTTGATATGTACTTATCTCGACGACCTTTTCAGGGACACTGTGTCGTCAGTTGGCTTCAACAGGAGCAGAACGTTGCCTTGCACGACGACTTCTTGTGAACATATTTGTTATTTCCGACATGCCCTTGCCTTGGACGAGCGACGCGTCAAGTTTTTGCCCGAGTATGTGTATGGCGGACGATCCAATTACAAAGATGACGGGCGTATCAAAGAGGTCTGGTTTGCGGGCTGTCATTCAGACATGTAGGCCTGCCATCAGCTCATTGAGGTCTCCACCCTGACGTTCGGGTCACAAGTGGCGGTGGCAACAGACGTAACGCGAGACTTCAGTCTGGGGACATTCCGTTACTGTGGATGCGGAGTCAAGCTATCGCTGCCGGGCTGGAAATGGTGCCTGCAGACGTGTTGTGGAAGATCGACGACTTGAACAAGCGAATCACGCATTCGCTGGGCCCCGGGTGGTGGCTGTTGGAACTCTTCCCCATCAAACGTTTGCTATATTACAATTCAGATAGGCATACTATCAGGTGAGGTAGTATAGTATCATCTAGGCGCCATCTCATCGTCCCCAGGCCTCACTGTGGGGGTCCCCGAAGAATCCTGCCAGGGCAAAAAGTGCACGTGTCCGTGTTATTCAAGAACAACTACAAGCCTTATGCCCAATTCTACAATAACCCCGAAGGGTGGCCAGAGCCTATGTTTTGGAATGATGCAAGCAGTCATCAGCGGCTTCAAGAACTACCAGACTTGTGGGAGAAGGACATTTTCGATGAGCGTTCCGTTAAGAGGCTGCTCGACGATCTCAAAGGAGGCCAACCAAACCTGGATGCCCTGGACCGCCTGGCTTTCATGGCGAGCTTTGGTGGGTTCTATCTTGCATTTTTGCGGTGCACTTTTGACGATACATACTTAGATATTTGCAAAGATGCTATCCGTGACTATGGGACTGCGAAACAAATTTTGGATACCTTTTTGGAGAGCAAAGATAGATTGATACGACTCAGCACCGCGGTCACCTATTGCGAGTTGGAACTGGATTGGCATTTGGAGACGAGCCACGGCGAACTTGGCCAACAAATCACGGAAGATGTTTCTGAACTTTTGAAAAGCAACAAGGATTGTCGTCGTGCTTGCATGTACCTGCCGTCTCTTTTTAAACGGCCGGACTTGAGGGAAGGCCTGATGAACGAAGAGAACTTGAAGAGGCTCGTCCAACTCTGCGACACCACACGTATGAATAAACACGAGGAGGGGACTTCTACCGAGGCTTTCCACAGCGCCCAGGCCTTGTCCATGTTGATGAAGTGTGCGTCGACACTGTTCAGCCTTGTGTTTGCTTGTCCTGACGATGTCTGCACCAGTGGATGACAAGTTCGCCGAGAGACTCATTGAAATCGAAAGTGTGACTGATATCACCGGGGCGTTGCGTTCAAATTGCAAGTGACACAGTTTGAGCGATCACATGTAAGGCTTACGTCTATCTCGGTAGGCAACCCTATACTGGTCTCCGTGTTGAATGTCATGGATGGCATGGCGAAGCATCGTGCGTATGTTTCTGTGGTCCTTTGACCTGCTGACATGTCGCAGAAAGGGGCAGGGAGACCATGAGAACGGGGCCCACCGTTGCTACTCTTCTCAAACTGGTCAAGAAATTTGACGACTTTGTCGCGCCGGCGGCTACCCATGTCCTTTGCTCCCTTCTCCCAGACAGTTTGTCCATGATAGCAACGAAGACGAGAGTGTGTCATTGACATAGATTCCCAGATGACCTACGGAATACGATGCTCCAATTTGGGGCGCTTTCCACTTTTTTCGACATGCTCGATTGTTGCTCTGACGAGACCAAAAAAGGAACGTGTGGTGCTTTGATCAAATTCGCGCAATATGGTACGGTCGTGTGTTCCACTCCTGATCAATTTTATTCTTCTGACTGATCTCGATGTAGACAAGATCCGGCTCATGATGTCCCGAGACGGTTACCTGAAAAAACTCGCGAAACGAGTACTGAGCCACGTCCCAAGCACACGCGATGGTGCTATCATGGCTTTGCTAGACCTTTGTGAGAATCAAGGTGCGGGGCGTCATATTGTCATTACTTCTTTGGTCAGAAACTCGAGCCCACACAGCGTTGAGGACGACTGTGATGGAAGCCATCGAGGCAGCGAAAACGATACAGGTCCTCGTCGAGCGGCTCAAGCAGAAATCGACTGCTCTTTCTGCTGCCTCGGCGCTGGCGCGTCTCGTGAAGATTGGTAGGTCACCCCGCTGGACACAATGTTGGGTTTGTTTATCCATTTGGTCAGATAATGTGGCTATAATGGTATCTGACAATGAAACCGGTGCTCGTATCGTGCGAATGCTTCGGCGTCGCTGGTTCGACGGCCAGCGCGGAGAAGATGGCCTTCAAATCCTATCCGAACTACTCGAATGTGGTCAGTTGCATATGGTGGGTTGACTCGGAATACGTTTGACACACTATTTGGGTTCCGCAGAACCGTTACGAACTGCCGTCTTGAAAACTGGGGTCATCGGGGTGCTGCACGAAATGATCGACTCTGAACCTTACGAGAGCACTTATGCAGGTTTGCACTACCTTCGGGTTATCGCTAGATTTGCCAGCGGTCGGTCTTTTCTCGTCTCTTCCAATCCGTCACTTATCCCACTGCAGACGAGGGAAACGTGCTTTCGAGTGACGTGACACTGAACTTGGTTCCGCACGTGGTGAACGCATTGCGTGTTCCGCGTCGGCGAGTGCAAAAGATTGCAACGGAAATCCTGCGATATCTCTCTGCAAAAGGTCCAGTCCATTCGGAGAAGGGCATCTTTTGTCCTTGACGGGACTCTGACGATTCGTCCACAGAGGATCTGCGCGCTCCGATCGTCGAAGGTTTGTTGAATTTGCTCAAGGATCGAAACGCTGGCGTGGTTTTCGCCGTGAGCACTCTGTTGGGATTCCTAGCCAAGTACAGTACGTCGTCACTCGCATCGTACGAGAACCCTCTCTCACTGACGAACCACAGAGTCTGTGCGCGAAAGAGTCGTGGGGGAAGAATTATTTCGGCATTTGAGCTACGAGTATTATGACGAGTTGAAGCACCTCCAATACGACGAAAGGGGCAGAGGCCCGGGCACGGGTGCGTCCCATTTTGCATGTCTACTTTTCTTTTCTTTTCTTTTCTTTTTTCCATTTTGTGCTCTTTACGGTCTCGGTGACGCCGATATCGTTGCACAGGCGAAGTGTATGAATCCGTCGGACGCATGATCAAGCTGATGCAGGAGGATGAAAGCAACGAGGAGGCCGCTGGCACGGAAGACCAAGGGATGGAGGAGAAGAGGCGGAGCACTGCACGTGTGCCGTACGAGCTCAAGAAGGAGAATAGGCCGGGGGTGTATTGGATTGCGACGCTGTTGTGTTGTCCCCCGTTGTTGCTCTGTGGGATGGGACAGCGGGTGTACCGGGAACTATGGCACGAGGGGTGATGCGTGATGCGTGATGGGCGATCTCGGGGGACGGCGCTACGTATTTTGTGTGGGCCGGGAGGATCGTGGTGGTTACTAAGGGTTCGGTTCGAGGCCCGGGCTGTCGTATACACCTGAGGGATTCCGAAGTTGGGATCGGGGCCAGAAATGGGGAGGTGGAGGTGGAACTAGGTGGTATTATAATGTGGCTTGCCAGCTGGGGTCGTCCATTGTCAAGCGTCGGCCCAGTGCGTAGTACGATAGCGAACGCGAGTCGGACTACTCGATCCACCACGACCTACCTCAGCTTAAGACGTTTAGTACTGCCGGAACGTGCGCTGTCCAATGCTATTAGGAATCGTGACAGATCTCACCATCACGCTGCTAACTCAGTAATCGGGATCTACCCGCCTCGTCCTTGAGTACGCACCCGGACGTCGTGCCCCGCGGTACGACTCGATAGCGACGTTCGACAAGGAGCCCATACAATAATAGCTGGAATCACCAACAAACTCAATTCAATTCGCACAACAAGATACATCGTACAAGGCACCGTGATCTGGCATGATACAAGGGGCGGGTCAAAGGGAAGGCATAAGCAAGTCAAAGGTAGGCATAGGAAGGAGAGAAAAAAAACCGCAAAGAATGTTGGTCGTGGAGATATTGACGGGCATTAGAAATCTTGTGCAGAGCAACAAATGGGCTGCGGTGGAAATCCCTGCAGCTTCGACCCCTGCTGCTGCATCGCCTCAAATATATTCTCTCGTTGCATGGGCCTCAGCTGGCGCTTCCCTGGCCCCAAACTTAGACCTAGACTGCATCCCTGACCCCGACTGCTGCATCGCATCGATCATCTTCTGCCGCTCCTCTGGCCCCAGCCGCTCCATCGCCTCCATTATCTTCTTCTGCTGCTCTGGCCCCAGCTGCCCCAGCTGCCCCAGCTGCCCTATCTCCTCCAACATATTGTTCTGCTCTGGCCCCGCCCGCCTCGCCGGAAGGTAAGACTCCACCACTGACTTTTTCTTCGTCTTTGGCACCTCCTCACTCGCTGACACCTCTACTGAAGGATGAAGATCGACAGCTCGATCCAAAATAGTGAAGCTCTCCGAGATAAGGCCGGGTTTGTCGGCTATACGGAAGACACGTTCGCCTTGTAATTGACCGCTCGTGACCTTCGCATACACTTTCAAAAGAGTTGGTATCAAGGGACTGTGGTTGAGAATTCGAACAAGGCAGCTTACCACGACGAATGACGGCTATACCTGCGGCCGGATGAGGTATATCACTCGACGAGAAATCCAAACCTATACCCTGTAACCCTTGCAGAGGATTGAGCTTGATCTGTAGCATCGACGGATGAGATAACGAAGTGCGCAGAGACTGTGAATAACACGCACTTCAATGAATCCCTTGTTTGTCACGTCACGCGTAGTCGTCCACGAAATTTTTCCTTCGCCGAAGCTTGTGACGTAGGACACGCCGTGACTTGAAGGTATGTCTGTTAAACATAATAGCAATGGCTAGTATCCTCGATCACTCACGTAACAGATTCGCCTGGTTGGTAGCCCTTCCCTTTCTTCTCTGTCGCGGCTGGAACCTCACTAGCTTTGAGGGCTCTGTTGAACACAGGGGCCGCATCCTTCGGATTAAAGGGCATTCGGCTTTGCCATATTTCCGCTACAGTTCCACCGTTGGTCCATCGACTCGTACGGTGTATTGAACAATAAGCACTTACCAGAGTTACGCCATGCTTTAGCCATTTCAATAGCCGCCCTAGTCGCTGTCGTGAAGGCGGAACCTTGAATACCAAGATAGCCTCGTCGTAAAGCATTTACAATTTTTTTGAGCGCTGTGTTATCCTTTCCAGACCTGTGATTGCAACAGAGATTAGTTAGGCAATAGGCAAGATACCAGAAATCGCGCACTTCATAACTATCGTGCCTCGGTCGCCACGATCTAACGCAAAATCGAGTGTTGCGAAGCCGATCCCATATCGTGGGTACCGGTCATAGAAGCTAAGAATTTTGGTATGAGTCCTATCCTGGTCTGCGTGGTCGCTACTCACCGAGTAACATTTCCGAGGTCTTCCTCTGTGTCTTCATACTCTTCCGTTGCACCGATCATCGTCAAACGCGTTTCTGCTAACGTTTCGATGTGTCCTTTCTCTGAGTCTCCTTTTCCTAGCAGGAAGTCGGCGTTTTTTCTAGCATCATGAACCAGCTTGAAGACCATGTATTAGTTGAACGCAAGTCCGACTCAGATTATGCAGATACCTACGCTATGAAGGTCATTGTGCCATTTCGTTATTGTCTTCGTGTACTCCGCTGTGTTCTTATTGAACGTCATGTAATATCGTGAGATGCTTATTCTTACTAATCTGATGAGTTGCCAAATAAACATGAGCCAGGTATGAACGGAGTGTTATGACCGCCTGAAACACCAATCTCAGAATCAGATTAGAACATGTGCATTGACAATGGTTGACTCGCCTTGTGGTACGTCAGGAGCCAGGTGACGGCAAATACATATAGGTCCAGAATCTCTTGCGTCGGAACTTCGCTCTTGATGTAAATCTCGAGGGTAGAAATCCCGTTTTGCAGGTCGGAACGATGCTTCGGCAAGGATGTCTCTTCCAAGTATGGAAGTATGTTACTCGGATCATTACCCTGGATGCGGATCGCGTGAAACGCCTCCAAGTGTTCGTGCAAAAACTCACTTCAAATTCAATGATCAGCATCACGAGCATGAACCGAAACGGAAAGGACCATACATGGCAGGATAGACCAAGCCCACCAGCTTCTCATGCTCTGTCTCCAATTTGGCGCGGTTTTCGCGTCTCACGTTCGCAACATACGCCGAGTGGAATTCTGTGAATACCTTTTTGAGCTCTTCGTTCTTGTAGAGAGATTTCTCCATTTTCAAGTTGAGGACTTCCAGCTCATGCTCAATCTTCTCCTCTTCAGCGACTGTGGCCGTCGCCAAAGCGTCGAGCTTCTTATCGATGGAGCTTAACTGCGAATCGAGCTTTTCCAACTTCTCATTTTCCTCTTTGAACTTCTGCTTAAGCAAATCACGATTCTGATTGATTGCGGAGAGGGTGTCTGAAAGCTGGTCTTTCATCTGGTTCGGATCAAATAGTGGACCTTCGGTTTCGTGCGCGTCCTCAGTCGGTGTGGACGTCGCAGTCGCCCCATTGCTTGTATCCGTACTGAAGATAGCCTCCGCAGCAGAGATTCCTTTGGAGAGAAGGGGTCCTAGTAGCCATATGGCATCAGATTAGTATGATCCATAGAGACAAGAATCATACCGATTCCTGGAACGCAATCGGCCACAGCAGGCAGCAAATCGCCAGCTTTTTTAATCAAGGCGCTCGGTTGCCACTAAAGACGGAATGATTCACGTCCGTGAAGTGAGTCAAAGACGGGTATACGAGAAAATGAGCTCACGGGAATGCCGATGGCGGTGGTGAACTTGTCAGCGACGCCGCCGACCCAGTCTAAGAACCCCATGACTGAAGTTGCTGAGGGAAACGACGAGAGCGATCCAGTATTTATACATTTCTCGGGCAAGGTCGGAGTCTTCCGAAGCCTCAGTATGAATCATCGCTAGAACATGCGCGTTCAGGGTGGCGTTGTTGTATGACTATTTGGGGACAAGTCGGTTGCAGGTGGGTGTCAGTGCGATAGGAGTGATGCCAATTCTCCGGTGAAGTGTTCCCAAAACAAAGGGGTGAGGGTTGATGGGAGTATTACGAACAGCACCCCAAAACCCTCTATCGATTGAAAGCTACGTCAAAGAAGTTGTGGTCCTCTTATCCCACCAATGATGGATGGGAGCCCTGTCGACGGCAAGGTTTTCCAGCCTGGATGAGATGGCATGCGATAATCAGTAGAATCGGCTGACCTCGCTTAGATGACCACCATTACATATCCTTCCATAAGGTAAGGTACCACAAGCCGACTCTTCCCCATGGGAGTTACTCATGAATTCTCGAGTTGCTCTGCAAGCAAGTTGAGCTCCGCTGACAGACAGCCCGAATGCGACGTCACGGAATCGACAGCGGACACGAAAGAAGGACCAGCCTGCTTACACGGACTAGCAAACTTGTACCCAATAGAAACGGTGGAAACATGGCAGCGATGATCTCAAGCCTCGATGGTAGCTGTACGTGTGTGGCTTCATCAGGTTGATTAGATCCGGGATCATTACGTCTCATGCAGGCAGTCGGTGGAGCTTGACCCTCATGACCACCCCGGGACCTCAATCCCCCCTGTAGGATTGTTTATTTCCTTCCGGCCTGGGCTTCGATCGATCAGCTTCCATCGCAATTGTATTCGACATACCATGTACTATAGCCTTGCTGTTGACGTGTGGGGTGTCCCCACGAAAGCCCAGTCTGCTCGCTGGATGTTCGTGAGATCGGGTCATCCGAGAGGCCTAGCGGCCCCTGTGGCGAATTCCATGCAAGGCTGAATGGTTGGGCCGAATTCGAATTGAACCAAGGCTGTGGCGTTTGGTTCCACCTGTCTCCTAAGCGATGTACGACACCAGGCCAGGCTGGGGTGGCCAGCTGGAATAGAAGTCTCCGTTGCAGGGACGTATGGAGTTCAAAAAAACCAAGGTTGTGGTGACTTCTTCGCACCTTTTTGTTTGAACTCCGCACCTCACCGCTACAGATCGCAGGACGTTGTAGTACCGATCGCCCACTTCGACGCCTCCCACCAGAACCCAGGATAGCCTTGGGGCCCCGACTCGGACATTCAAGGAAGGTTTCAACGCGTTCGAATGTCTTGTCGGGAAGCAACATATTCTCGCAGCGATCTTAATAATGCCTAGTCCTGTCAAATGGTGCACTCGGTGATCAGAGGCTCATGCGAGCGCGTCTAGTACGCGAAAATCCATGGTGCGAACGTCGTTGAACTGTAACGCGGATCCGCTACCAATATCAAGAGATCTTGCCCAAGCGAGGCATGGATGGCGCAAAGGAATCACTCGACGATGCGGCCTTTTGGTAGTACGACTCGAAAACAAGCGAGTTATGAGTTGCGATCATCTGCTCGTGCGACATGACGGATGTCTTCCATCCGAAAACTTGATCGACTCGTTGCTCGACTTCAGTACCTCAACTTCGATTCCAGTCTGGTCACGCAAGTCTTCCTCCAAACCGAGTGATAAGAACTGATGTTGTGTTTGCACCAAGACAGCTGCGTCCCGCGAGATCAAGGAGGGGCACTGCCACTGACAGATCTCGGATGGTTCAGCGATTCGGGATCTGGGCATACGACTGGCGTTGAAGCGGCGCCACGAAACTTTCCTTCGAGCAAGTTCACGTCTCATATTTCGATGTTTGACCTGTGGTTCAACGCTAAACACTCCCTTCGTGACTTGCACGGTACCCCAAGGAAAAGAATGGAGGGAAACACGACAATCGTCTAGCAATCATTCGCTCTAGCTAGCCATTGTTCTAGGTTTCACTCGGGAATAGTTCCATTTAGTCTAAAGTCCCTGCTGCTCGTCCTTATCGAAAAGTTGATCGTCCCGTTCGGTCGTGCCCATCCCTGTCGGACGACGACATCCCAGATCGACAAGTCATACCGCGGAAGCGTGATCGATGCCTGATCCGTCTGGCCTGGCTCGAGCTCAATGCTTGTGAAACCTTTCGAGATCGACGGAGGCTCCATCGCCGAAGCAGGGTAGTGCAGATAAATTTCGCTAGCACGGAAACACTCGCCAAAGCGCTGTCGTCGAACCCTCTGCAATTGACGATGCTCCGTCATTCTCGATCAACCAAGTCTCGGCGCTATCCACGGGTCCTACCCCTCGAAGCTCGGAATAATGTTTTTCTATTTAGCAGGCCCGAATATAGAGGAATTGCAACAACACGAAAACAGAGAGATGGAAAACCTACATAGTCAGACCACCGATAGTCAATGTAGAGGATAGTCAATGTAGAGCCTGAATGAAAAGTGGGGCAGACTCAAGGTCAAATCTAGAAGCGTTCACAGACGTACCCCTCGATATAGTTGATTGACAAATATCCGCAGCAGTACCACCGAAGACAGGTTGCGCGGGATAATCGGTAACGTTCTTTGCGATCGTGTACGGTAGTCGTCCGGACGGGTTCCAGTTCCCATACAGCACGTTCATGATCCCATTTCCACCCTCATTCCCTCTCAAGCTTTCCCAAGGGATCTAGATTAATCACATATCGTCTGTTAAACCCGGTCCTGGCGAAGGAAAGGACTAACAGTAGTGACGCACCCAAGGCTCGAGAATCAACGGACCGAAAGGCTGTTTGTAACGACGATCGTGTTGTTCTTCTGAGCTGCGACAACAAGGATGAGTTGATCGCCTTCATGCCAAACCGTTAGGTTCTACCTATCACCTGCGTTACCATCTACAGTAATATACCCCTACACCAAGGTCAGCGAGGCACCAATGAACCACATCCTATTTTTCAGCCATGTCGAGACCACAGTCATCAAAGTTCCAGAACACGCTGGTTTGGTCCGATCTGTTGCGTGCCTAGATAGCCTCATAAGGCCGAGTCAAACATATCAGCCTTGCTCAGATTGTAGAGAATCACTCGAGGAAGTAACTTACAGAAATAGGATACGTGGAATCGGCGGTCCTAGTACACCACTCATCCATACACGCACAAAGAACACTATCTTGCACAAGGACCCAGATCCCCAGCCCATGGCCAGAATGCCGCTCTGGTACGCCACCCCTGTCGACATACTCATTTGGGACGGATGTTGGCAGTGCAGCATCAATGCCCACGAGGACGATGCTTCTTGGCTTGTCCAACGGGAGCACGCCCTCGTTCTTCAACAAAACCATGCCACCTGCCGTACGACTGTCGCGTGGTTAGCCTGGACATTGACGTAAGGATTCGTCGCAGGGTCGTAAGGGTCGTTCATGTTATGTAAATGACACTAGTGGGTAGCCCTCATTATGATGCATAAAGTACCACGAGACGACGATACATATCGTCGAGATGGGCCATTGAAATGGTGTCGTTCATGACGAACGCGGTGAGATTACTGCCAGAGTAGGAATAATAGGTAGAATTGTCACCAAAGATGACTCCCCCAGGCATAGTCAGCTCAGATAGGAAGCGTAGTGATTCGACACACGAGCACGAAAACACTCGCATCGGGGCCAGCAACCGCACTCAAGGTCTCCGTCGTGGCCGCCCAGTCGGACATGGTGCATGATGACTATGTGGCCACTCCAGCACTTAGCTTCAAACCGGCGATGCATGAGATACGTTCCCTTACACCCTTGAGATCCAAACTCGCGTTTCATCACGTCACTCAGAGCCTCGTTGTTGTTGCAGGTGTACGTGTCATTGATCAAGCCTACATTAACGGAACAGAATTAGTCAAATAACAAAAATAAACAACACAATGAAAGCATTGAAGGACTCAACTGTAGCTACACATGAGCGCTGATACGCCTGCCATGACAGCGCGCATGAAATGCTGCGCGTATATCTCATGTTCGGTTCTATCGTCGACATTCGTGTTCTCTTCCACTCTTGTTCGCTGTTAAACAGCCCCAACAGATTGGGATTTATCGAAACTAACGCGTCGTATGCTCAACATCGGTCAGAATCACGCACTTATTGGTGTAACACCTAGCAATGGCTTGTACACCCCCTGCTTAGATGGTTTCAAATGTAGCCTCCCCCGCGAGGAACGGATCAGCACCGAATCCTTCCCAGTTCCGGCCACCCTGAGGTATACGACCCATGTTCATCATTGGGCCCAGCGCAATGTGAGCACCCTTCCCTTTGAATTCTTGGCCCATGTAGAGACCACGCGTGCACATCAATGCGTGGTTCCATCAAAAGACAGGTGAAACGTCAAGAAGTAAATGATGATGTGTTGATGAAGAACGGACGTAGATGCAGTAGTGATGCCCACAGGGAAAGACGTGGCATCGGCTGCATGTCGCACGCCTAGCGGGGAGTCTTAGTTCATGTTGAGCTGGTCAGCAGATCTGGTAAACCTGAGGGATCAAATGACTCGGATCAAGAGCGGTTACCTGTAAGCACAGTCCAGGGAAACCTCCCACGGCACCAATGTTACCCACACATCTACCGTTTATACCGGTGGTAAGGTTGACTTTGTCCCAGATGGTGAAATTAGAAATCTATATTTTGGATGTGAGATAGCGGGTTAGTACATGGACACAAGTTAAGTTTCGACGCGATTGGTTGTAATGAGAAAGAGCTTGCGCCTTTGCATGTGCTGCCGCCCATGCTGGACCGAAGTCAGGAATGATTTGGGGATCTAGGCTGACTGGAGGAGGGTACCACGGATCCGTGGCGGGGTAAATCTTTGATCGGGTTGCGTTGGCGGTGTTGGGAGCGAGCTGAATGGATACATAGGAAAGGTGAGCGGTCCTGTTGCAGTTACAAGGTATGAAGCAGGGGTATAAGAAGTTGTCCGCAGGGATGTCGACGCGGTGGTTGTAGTGCCTGAACCGTGTGGTGGGAGTAGATCGCGTCGGAGAAGAGGGAAATGTTACAGATGTATAATTCGAGGACTGTGCTGCAGCAAAGGACAGCAGCAGCAGTGACGACCTCGTCGCAACGAGGAGGCCTTCTGAGAACTCGCAAGCGGCCGTCACATGCATGTGTACGCCTAATGGTCCCCGCCACCACCTTCGTTTGATTGCGGAACAGTGATTCGCCGGATTCTCTGCCTATAGAAAAACCGTTGCCAGATCGCGGGGAATCTCGGCGAATGACGACCTCGTTCATCCCGCAACTGCCATTATTGGATCGATAATCATACACACGAGAGTTAGCCAGTTGGTGAACATGGGAAGTGGAAGCTAGGTGCGGGAGTGTCGGGCATCCGACGAACGGCGGAAAACCGAGGACATTGTAACCGATGCATAATACTTGAGTGCAGATGGGTCCCCTCTACAAGCAACGAAAAAGGGTACGAAGGGGAAACTTTTACTAGCCGATTGTCACTGCTGCGTGACCATCAAAGCGTGATCAAAGCCGAGCGGGAATCGTGTGATGGCAAACCTTCAAGGGGGTAATTCAATAGCCCGGGCGAGCTAGCGTGACTCGGTGACCTCGTTCGCTCTCGTCGATCTGCGGACGCCGCGGACGTACATGAGAATGGGGAAAATATCAACGAGTGAACTCAACACAAACCTCGTAAACCCTTCTAAAAGTGAATCAGCGATAGAGCAAGCTGCGGATATAAATTATTATGCGACACTGCGAGCCATGCGGTTGCAATGGTCCCACCGGACTAGTCCTGAGCCCGGCCCGGTGGGCGAGTAACGAAGAGTGCCAACGAACATTTCATGAGTCCACTAACGAGGCAAGACTCGAATGTATACACGGCCCGGAGCTGCTTCGTGTGACAAGGATTTCGAAAACGCAACACGGATTGATCGGTAAACTTAACAGGCCAGATCTGGGAAACTCTAGCCTACCGTAGAATATCATACGAAGTCATTTTCGACTTGCCAGAACGACGGTTGTCAGGCCATCAATAACACTAGCTCTAATACTTACTGGCATGACACGGGTGAGGGTCCCCACAGTGTGTGCCCCACCTTTTCAAAATGTTCTGCCCCAGGTTGTCACCATCAAATTCATGCTGTCACTCACATGGGCGGCTGCATCTCAACACCCGTCATCTTACGATTTCTCATCAACCACAATAGAGACCGCGTTTGTACCGCGCCACGGGAAACTTCACTAGCGGCAGCCCGCGAATGCTTTGAACCCCAGAAAATGACGTGGAGACTGACCCGCTGACCATCGGATCGGATTCTCGATGGTCATGCTCACAATGTCATCCCCATTCCTGCAACTCCGGACTCTCTCGTTCGCGTCTGGCGCCTTCCAATTGTCATGTCAAACTTCATTCCGCTGACCCGATTTCCATCATAAGGCCGCCTAAACGTTGGATTCCCGACCCTTAAATCCGCCTCATGACTCTTATTTAAGTACGCCTCACGAGAACTGCGCAGGTTAGCCCCACTTACGCTCCATAGCGGGATGGCGCCAAAGTTTTTCAGGCTCTCGTTCTTGTTGCTATTCGCGCCGCACATCTTCGTGTGCGATGGCAGTTCTTCCTCTTCCTTCCTTCCCTTGTCTGCACCGTCTGCACCGTCAACTTCTGGGAGTGCGACGTCTTCCACGCCTTCTAGCATTACCTCAGCGAGTTTGAGCCCATCCACTCCTTCCACCACCGCGCCAAGCTCGTCTGGTGCCCTAACGAGTGCATCACCATCTGGCACCTCTAGTTCCAGCCCGAGCTCCTCTTCTACGAACTCCTCTCAAACCTTGGGCGCCTCAACCCAGACTGGACCTCTCACTCTCCCAATTTCAACATATCCCTTCGCCCCATTCCCCACACCCACTCTTCCCCCAGAACCGCCAGTCTTCCCCGAGACTGACCCACTATACCCTCCCCCTGTTAGCCCCGACCCAGTTGTCGTGCCCGACTTCGCACCCGCATGGTCTACCGCGTATTCCAAGGCCCAAGCTTTGGTTCGTGTTAACTTCTTTGCCCTTGATTAAGAATCACTCCTCATTTATCTTGCTAATCCTGGCTGTTTCTCCGCATTGTAGATCTCCAACTATACGATCGAACAAAAGGTTAACATTACTACTGGTATAGGTTGGGCGAATGGACCCTGTGTGGGAAATATTCCCCCAGTTCTCGACTTCCCCGGTCTCTGTCTCCAGGTAGGTTTATTCGTGATATCGTCCAAGGTCATTTCCTCTCAAACGTGGAACAGGATTCGCCCCTCGGAGTCCGCTTCACCGATCTCGTCAGCTCATTTCCAGCCGGTATTACCGCTGCGTCAACGTGAGTAACTCTGACTACCGCCGAACCGGAGCGGATCTGAAGTTCGCTGCTCTAGATGGAACCGTGCTTTGATCCGTGCACGTGGACTGGCATTGGGTCAGGAATTCAAGGCCAAGGGTATCAATATTGCCCTCGGTCCTATGATGAATATGGGACGCGTTGCTCAAGGTGGACGTAACTGGGAGGGTTTCGGTGCTGACCCATTCCTTACTGGAGAATCTGCGTACGAAACCATTCTCGGTCTGCAAGCCGCTGGTGTCCAGGCCACCGCCAAACACTACATTAACAAGTTGAGTTGGCTCGAAGTTTAGTAGAGTTATTGATTACTTACGCTCTACACATGGCAGTGAGCAAGAATACATGCGTACCCAAGAATCGTCCAACGTCGATGACCGGACCGAGCATGAAATCTACGCGCACCCGTTCATGCGTTCCGTAATGGCCGGTGTATCTTCAGTCATGTGTAGCTACAGTCAGTGATATCCTTCTTACGTGGTTGCGCTCTAACCTCTTGTTAAGACCTTATCAATGACACCTATGCCTGCAACAACAACAAGACCTTGAATGATATGCTCAAAAGGGAGTTTGGCTTCCAGGGCTGTAAGCACCCTCTTGTTTATAGCAGGATTGAATTCATGTATTCAAATGTTCACAGATATCATGTCGGATTGGGCTGCAACGATGAATACACTGTCGGCCGTTGCGGGTCTTGATGTTTGTGCAATGCGCCTGTCTATTCTAGGATGCTGGCTGAGCCAATTTTACAGATGACCATGCCTGGAGATATCACATTTGACTCAGGTACCTCCTATTTCGGGGGAAATCTGACCGCATTTGTCATGAACAATACCATTTCATTGGCCCGTCTCGACGACATGGCCACGCGTATTGTCGCTGCATGGTACTACATGCACCAGGATCAAGACTATCCACAGATGACCATCAACTCCTGGAATATCAATGACCCTATCAACCAGCAAGTCAATGCTATGAGCGACCACATTAATGTCATTGGGGAGGTCGCAGCTGGTGGCATTGTTTTGCTTAAGAACGAGGGTGTATTACCGTTGAAGAAGCCCAAGAGCATCGTCTTGGTTGGAAGCGATGCCGCGCCACCCGAGTCTGGTCCGAACGAGTACCCAGATCAGGGTGGTGACCCTACCGGGATCCTTGCCATGGGCTGGGGATCTGGGTATGTATAGTTCTTCAAATTGGTTACCGCGTGCTTACGGACTTGATTTACAGAACGGACAGGTTCATGTATCTCGTTTCTGTGAGTCGAATATCCCAAGCTGGATGTTTTTTTCTCTCATGCTGATCTGCATCTTTTTTCCTGCTAGCCATACGAAGCCATTCAAGCTCGCGCTATCGTCGATCAAACTATTTTTTCATGGGACTTTGACGACTGGGACCTGAGTGCAGCAGCAAGTGCGGTCGTTGATCAGGAGGTCGCCATTGTTTTCGTGAACTCTGACTCTGGAGAGGTAAGACGTTACGTTTTTACCCATTGGCTTATCACTGACTTCCAATGTAGGGATACATCACGGTCGATGGAAATGAAGGTGACAGGATGAATCTGACTGCTTGGCATCAGGGAGACCAGCTCATCCTCGCTGTTGCCGCCCAAAATAACAATACCATCGTCGTTACAAACAGCGTTGGACCACTCATTCTTGAACCTTGGGTTGAGCACCCCAATGTCACTGCTGTCGGTGTTCCTTGACCCACATTTGTCTCTATTATTTCTGACTTGTTGATACAGATTGTCTGGGCCAGCCTTGGCGGAAATGAAGCTGGCAATGCGATCGCAGACATTTTGTACGGGGATTGGAATCCATCGGGGCGCTTGCCATACACGATCGCCAAGAACGCTAGTGATTACTCCGCCCAACTTACCTTGGGTGGTAGCGCGACGGAGATCCTGCAGATCAACTATACCGAAGGGTACGTTCTTCAACCCATCTACCCGACAACACGCCGTGGCTTATCAAGTCCTTTAGGCTTTTCATTGATTATCGCTGGTTTGATGCTGTGAGTGAACAGACAGCAATTAGTTGGACGTTTCGCTTATATGATTTTGCTAGCAAAACATCACTCCCCGCTATGAGTTTGGTTTCGGCTTGAGTTACTCGACTTTCGAATACCTTAACCTTGCGATCACCCCCATTACTTCCATGGATGCTCCAGAGACATACCTAATCAACAACTGGGCCGCGGGAGGCGCCACCCCCATCGCTGAGGGTTCAACTACGGCTCTGTGGTAAGTTTCCTTCAACTCTGGCAGAGAGTATTCTTATCTGACCGTCGCCGCTAGGCTTCACATGCCTGTGTTCCAGGTGACATTCGATGTGATGAACACGGGCTCCTACTATGGTGGCGAGGTAAGTCCTTGATCTCTCGTTTTCCCCCGTGCTGCCTAGTCTAACGGGGCGTTCGCAGATCCCTCAACTCTACGTGCACCACCCTGTTTCGGCAATGGAGCCCCCTTCTGTCCTGAAAGGGTTCACCAACATCGAGCTCGAACCAGGCCAAACGGGACAGGCATCCATCACGCTTTCACGGTATGATTTGTCGATCTGGGACGTTGTCCGTCAGGGATGGGCCAAGCCGAACGGAACGATCACGTTCTCGGTTGGTGCGAGCAGCAGAGACTTTAGGCTAAACGGCACCGTTCCTCTTTGAAGTGCCTTTTCGGACCTGATTCTGATACCTCGGAACTGGACATGTGCATCGTTTTCGAAAATCGTTTACAGTCGTCGTAGAGGGAAGACGTCAGGTCGGACTTTGGACCATCATCATGCGATCGACGACTGGACACGTAGTTTTGCCGATACCCTCCGTAATTTGTAAATTGAAGTAGTGAAATGGATATAGACCGTTCATGGCTCTGTGTTTTTCTTTTGGATCGGGTTGATCGAGATCGAGAGAGTGTCTCTGCGAAAGGAACGTCCACCGTTACTGGATGCTTTATGTAGGTAGCGTCTTAGATGCTCGTCGGTCTGAGGAATCTGTCGTACGCACGACTCTTTACACTCTTTTTCGAAATTCAGCCCGCTCGTCTCGTCTCGTCCCTAGCCTGATGTACATACATGTACACGTCTCTTGTTTCTCCGTCTACCTCTCGCGAAGCATCTCCGACTAGGATATATGTACATGTATGCATGGATGTAGCGGCCGTTCTTGAGGTGCTCTTGCCATGCTTGCTTATCACTGCGTTCGCATGAGAGAGCCTAGCGCATTTGTGTTCCAGGGGTCGACTCCTCGTTCAGCCATGATTACCCCCCTCGTCGAGGCCTTCTCCGGCCTTCTACACGTACTCTACACCGTTTTTAGCTTTCCGATGCGCTTTTACCATGCGTTTCGTCGGAAAAAAAAACAAAAAAACAAAACAAAACAGGGGTTCATCAAGGACAGCGTCTACCATAGACCATAGATTAAATGGGCAAGATGGCGGGAAGAAATACGGATCGTTCATACCTTTGGACCATCGAGATGTCATGTCGAGGGCTTTTTTGGAGGTTGGATTCGAACGCGCCGCGTCGCGTTGTTCTTGAATTCACAGATCGACTAGCTCTGTCTTTGTCCACAGAGAATGTGATGATAGAGCCTCCTAGTCACGCTCTTTGTGGGTGATGACTCGTGAGCAGGAACGATTCAAAGAACGTGTTGATATTGCGAGAGCAGCTCTCGCCGTACGAATTCGAGTCGATGGCTAGCGCAGGAGTGAGCTGGGAAGCAAAGTCGCCCTGAGACATGACTGACGGAACGCCTTGGAGCACTCGGGCAGGCGCGGTCAGCAATCGGGGCGGATTCGTCCACACGTCGATTCATGTCCCCCGCATACGTACGTCATGTATCGACGAGTATTGACAGATATCACAAAACACTCAAAGCAGTGACCGCTTACCTGGACGCTGTAGATCCCCGTGGAGGTCCTTTGCGGTGGGCCGCACGAAAGGGATACGCGAGATACGATACGTATATCGCGACGGCGACAGCATATTGTGTGAAAGAGGCGTCGACAGATCAGAGGGACTCGTGGTTGCGCAGACCAAGGGTGAATCCCAAAAACGATGGCGACCTTGTGTATGCGATAGACGCAGAACGTCTGGATGTCGAGGCGTCCACGGCGTGTCGAAAATAAAAGGTGTCGGTGGCATGTTGTGTAGCCAGCCAGGGGTGACGAGCTCCGGTCATCGACAACCTCGACGCGACTATGGGCGGGCGGTCCCATCCCACCGGAAAAAGTGGCCGCGAAGCTGTGACGGTCCAGGCACGTACAAGACTCACGGGGGTGGTGACCTACCTTACTGGAGCGGGAAAACATGGAGGTAACGAATCTACTACTTTCGAGACTTCAAGACTCGTATGAACGATGCCCAACGCACTGTATACAGGTCTCCGGTCGATGGGGGTATGCGGCATTAATGAAGGGAAGAAACGGGGATCTGGGAGGTCCGAGCACATGAGTTTATATGAGAAACTCGGGCTGAAGCACGCGAAGTACTACGCAAGAAGCGCCCCCTAAAAAGGCCTTTCCGAGGATCTTCGGAAGTGAAGTGTGGTTGTTTTGGATTGTTTGCCAAACCCCTGACCCTCAGGGTTTCTTCCCAGCGGCGACTGCAACGCAACGTTATCGCTTGAGACGGGTCATTTAAGAGACGATGAAAGGAAAATCCAGTGTAGTCCAAAAACAAAATGCGAGAAACGCATTGCAAAGCGCGTCTCAAATTTCCGATGGGACTGCCATCGTTGAGGCCCAGTAGTCAGACACCACCGGGCATTGACCTAGTCACTGTTGGTTATGGACATGTCCTTTCCAAGAATCTCACGGATTGCTGCATATCTGTGGATGACGTAACTGTGGAGTTTGCCTGGGCGGCCCGAGGGTCCCGCGTTGTTTCGTCTCGGGTATCCCGGAAATCAACTCTACAAACGATCGTCCTAGAAAAGCAAAGGTACACGCAGCACATGATAGATTTCAAAGCAACGACACACTTGACATGGGTTTTCGACTGTAACATGACTAACAAGTAACGTGGAAAGCGGAACGTGAAAGCAAGCATAGGAACAAGACATCAACGAGAAAAAACAAGTACCAGAAAACATAGAGCGAACAAAGCACTGGTCAAGGTTTCTTTGTAAACCAAATTGGAATTCAAAACAGGAGACCACTCAGGCCTTGGCGGTCCAAACGGTCTGGTACACGCTCACCAGACCAGGGACGCTGCGCATGTCGCGAACATATCCGTCGATCAGCTCGCCTATTTCCCGCTCAGTGAGCCCACCTTGGTCCCTTAGAAAAGGCTTCAAGCTTTCCGCGAACATAGCCATCGTGGCAAGGTAAGCACGACCTAAACTCCTCTGACGCGAAGACGGGTGCCATTCTCCGATAGGGATGAGGTGCTCCTGGATACGACCATCAGTGAATGTCCCAATTTCTCTTAACCAGCGAGGGATGTGACGAGTGATCTCATGAAGTCCCATGTGTTCCAAGAGATCGTTGACAACCTTGAAGAATCGTGTGGCGCCAGGGGCGTCAACGGCCAGGTTGCCAGGGTAACCGGGGGCAAAGGCAATATACCGGCTGATTTCGCCAGAGACGAAGATGCCGCCACGTCGCAAAACACGGGCAGCTTCGCGTAACATCCCCGGATAGTTGGGTATCTGTTTGAGGAATTATAAAAAGGAAGAGAATACAACGAATAAATGACATGCCGCCAAAGAAACGCCACGCGCATGGACAAAGTCCATCACACCGTCAGGCCAACGAAGGGGCTGCGTGACATCGAGGATCTCGAAGTGGGCGTTGTGGTAGGGACGCCTGGTCGCGATCGGAACTGTACGTTGATAAAGTTGACAGCGGGAGCAAGTGACCAATAAGGTTGGGGTTGCAGAACGAAACGTGTCATATACGTACCAATATCTACGCCGGAGAACCTGACGTGTCTAAATTGACTTGCCATATCCATAAGCCTATCAAACGAATCCAGCACACACGGATTAGATGGATCAAAGTCCAATCAGATGAAATCACGCACCATCGACCGGTCCCCGTACAGAGGTCGAGGACGCGTTTCTGCCTGCCCGACTCATAGGCTAACGCTTCGGCGACGGGACCAACAAAGTGAGAACCCAACAGGTCACGCAGAATCCTGTGCTGGGTGTTTAATCTCTGAAAAGAACTCGCTTTAAGTATGAGTGATGGGAAGAAGAGATACCGACACACCTGTTGCTCCTCGCCGTCGACAGGCAATGGGTATGGCAAGTTACCATGAGAATGGAAGAGCCGGCCACCATGCTCTCTAAAGTGGCCTGGGAACTCGTCGGCTCCCAGTTCGGTCAGAATCGACGAGGTATCTGACGAACCGTCGTCGTCGTCGTCGTCGTCGGAGCCCATAGAGTCCAGCATGCCAGAAGAGGAAATTCGATTAATATTAGCTTCATCGTCGTCCTGCAGATTGTGGCGGTTATTGAATTCAATCGTCATGACCAACAGAGTTGAGGAGGCCAAGGTATGTGGAACAGTGTGCGTATGGGTTTGATGGAGATGACAGTCTGTTGGCAAGACAAAAATTGGACGCCGCTGCAACTACTGAGTTTTATACCGATAGTAACTCAGCGAAACAGAGTAGAAGCTGGGCACGAGGTCAAAACAAGCGGCCCTGTTGAATACAGAGTTGAGATGGGAAATGTGCATGTGGGTCCATGAAACGAGATACTTGTCAGGGCGAAATGAACGAGTCTGAGGGGCAGGCGATGTTACGCCAGGCAACGGGACCATGGACGAACGGTGGAAGGGGTGAATCGCTGAGTGATTGAGTCCGCGTGGATCCGGTCTGAGACTCAGATTCTGAGCGCCACACGAACGGAAAGAGGCAAACAAAGCAAAGGCACCAAAAGACGGATAGAAGGAACTCATCGGTCAAGTGGCGAAAGACGATATGTAAACAGAACTGGATCAAGGAAGACTCGCGGTGAAAAATGAACCAAAATTCCCTGAGCGAAATGGCAGTGGGAGGGAAGGCAACCTGTTACGTGATCAGCGGAACCGCCTCAGAAGGGTCCAGACCCAACACTCAAGGCTACACTGCACGCGTCGGACATGACCGTCGAAATGGTAGGACTGGTTTGCAATCGTCAGCCTAGCGATCTCCGATGGGTACATTAACGCAAGCTCTTACGGATTGATATTAAAAAAGACAGGCCGTCGTTTCCTTTGACTTGACTACCGTGAAACCCGCCTCGTTTGGAACTGAGTTCACGCGGTCCCGCAAAGGCCGCTACTGAAAGCAACAACCGTCGCCGATAGGATCATTCTCGTCGAGTAACAACATGATTCTCAGGAACGACTTACCGTCATCCAGCGACTCTGTAGCTATCAGCCAACCGATAAACGATTCCTAGTACTAATCAAATTTTGGCCCGGCGTCTGTGTACGAAGAACCGGGCTGTAAGTGGACTAACTTTTGACAACTGCCTATTCACTCGGTAAGCCAGCATTTGCTTCCGTTAGGCGTTTACATGTGACTCCGCGTTTGAGATGTGCAGGTCACGTGGCTCCGATTACCCACCTACTACAACTCTCAAGTTCTACATTCAAAGGACACTGGCCATGAATGACGCCGACAAATTCTTTGAAGAACAGGACAGGCGAATGAGCATCCCTGACGAGGATGTAGATGAATATATCCGAACGCGTCTCCTGGCCTCGTGGACGAACCAGTATGTTATCAAACGTTCATGAAGGTTGACTTGCCATTTCATACACCGGCGCACAACCACAGATCAACACGGGGATGTGTCAATGGCTCAGAAGATATATCGGATTCTCGGGATGACGGACCGCACGGACCGCATCCTCTCCATCTGACAGGGGTTACGTGCAACCCAGCTCAACAAGGCGTTTCATTTGGAATTCCACCATGCTCTTCGACGAACTCACAGAAACGGTGGGCCCGGTTTATCAAAAAAACAATCATGGATTGTCGTTGACAGTCAACGTTTCTCAGACACAAGCTATCTTTGTCGCACGAGACAGCCAACGAGAACAACAGTGGAGAAACAAGCAATGCGGGGAAAGAATCGAGCTCTGTATCCCTTGGTTTCTTCCCTGAACCTTCTTACACGTGCGTTTGCCTTCCCCATTCGATATCGCTTGTACCATGACATGAGGAAACTCATTTCCAATAGCACACCTGCCGCAGCACATTGCGTTAAGCGGCGCAAAACGACGAGCGAATATTCTGTTCCGAGGTCGACAAGTTGTTCTCTGCGTGCCATTGTCTCGGAAGGCCCAGTTCCGGATCTCAGCACCTCGAGGACGACAGCACGAAGACGCTATGCCTCTGTCGGGCCTTTCTCGGAATATATTTCCGCTGACCCTGTTGGAGCGAGGGTTTCTCAACGGGCTCGTTCAGACACGGGCGATCAAAACACTGTATCTGGCTCCACCGATCTAGCCTCTGGAAATGATCAGGAGATACCGCCGCCTGTACAGGCTCAAATGGTTCAGGCAATTAATCTGGCTGTGCCAGTTACAGAAGAAGTTTCCGAATCTTTTACGCGTGCGAGTGCCACCGGTATTCAGATGAAAGTGGTGCAAGCACTGGAAAGGGAAAGACGGGATTCCAATACTCCACTTGTCTCCACACCTGACAATCCTTCCGTTATGGCGGTGTTTTCTCTCCCACCAGTTTCGTTACGCCGCAATGCAGCTGCTTCCAGCTCCACCGCATTTGATGGTCATGGGAAGCATAGTTCCGAATACCTGGAGAATTCCGCTTACTTCTCGCCCGCAAATGGGAACCCGAAGATTGCGTTGACTGCAGGTGTTCGCTCGAGCATTGTTGCACCTTCATCACCTAGACTTGGTGACGATTCACACGGGGCTGGCAGCATTGAAGAGAACCCAGCACCCAGAACGCCAGCAGGATTTAATAGACCAGCACACCAAGATGCCAGCAACATCACGAGCCCCGGGGGCACGGCCTCTCGGCAGTTCCGCCATGGGAGCAGGGGCTCTTACGTACATCCTACTGTGGCACGGCCTTCGTCATCCCATACGCTCGTTTCAAAGGAACCAAAGACACGTAGGACAGTGAATAGCGATAGGAGGTCTGGGAAAGCGTCCAGCAGCGGAGGTCGCAATAAGCAAGTGAAGGACAAGCCGAAACTTATCACCCCCCTTGAGTATGCTCAGAAACTTCAGTCGTCACTCGATCTACGCGTCACGTTCAAGACGAACTATCTCAAAGGAAAGCGCATATTTTACGTCGGGGGTGACATGATGTATGCGAGCCCTATAACTCGGGGACGCATGGAATATGTGAGTACACTCTTTCTTACCCACCCTCCGAGATGTCTGTGTTGTAGCCCTTACACTGCATGTCTACAATGTGGCACAATTTAGTGTGGACTTCCCCGTCATTCTGCAGGTGTTTTGTTGTGGATTTGTGTATAGCAACGGTGATGTACTGAACATATTTCCCGTAGATTGTGAAGCACGGAGGAACATTGGTTCCAAGATATGACCCGGCCATCGTGACGCATATAGTGACGGCTGCGGGCGTTCGCCACACTCTGCAAGCCCTGAGGCTCAAATCGCTATCCGATATACCCGACGACATTCCCACTGTCACTTGGGACTGGGTTGTCTCGGGATACGGACGGGCGAGGAAGCGGAAATTTTCGGAAGACGGTGAAAGTGCAGATGAGAAAGATTCACTCGATTTCGAATTTATGCACGCAGCGTTTTCGGAACGCATCGATGCAGGTTGCAGCTGGAAGAACACCCGCCGGGGGAAGCAGTGCGGGGAAGCAGCTCACGACCCAGCGCTGAGGGCAGACAGTACAGATGATCACAGCGGTGATATGAGTCACATCTCGTACGTTCTGGCATGCGAAGAGGCGTCCCACGCTTATTTTGATTACAGTACATTTTCTCAGGAGAATAGGCCGGCCCAAACCGGGCAGCATGGTGTTTCTCACACCTTGTTACCGCCACCTCCCCTGGTCTTCAAATTTGTCGACGGTCACAAAGCCGATGGTCTTGCACCTTCAGAGGAAGGAGAGAATGCATCGGAACACGGAGATCCCCTTTCGGAGTACTATGCCCAAGCGAGGGCAGATCGTGAAGTCCAGGTTAGTAAAACCATCGGCGATCTGAATACTTTAACTACATATTCGCCACGGTGCAGTGGAATCGAGATGCATCAGATTCAGATGACGAGGACAACAATTTCGACTTTCATTGCGAACCAGCACCGAGGAGGGTGAGTCAGCTGCTATTTAGGGAAGAAGAGACCTGGTCTTTCTATTCTCTCGTCTTCTTTTAGGGTTTTACATGTGACCACAAAGGCGTCAAAGCAACTGTCTGTGTTAACCAACATATCGTCGACAAGGTAGTGCTCTTGTCACTTTTCGTGCATGTCTTCTGACTATCAAGCAGTTGCAAGAACTCAAACAACTTCACCAAGCGAAATCATCTGAGCATGATCGCTGGCGTGCATATAGCTATGGAAAATGTGAGTTTCATGCTTTAATGGACTTCCGTTGCTCATGATGACGTAGGTATTCCTGCCCTGCGACAATATCCCAAACCAATCAGATCATTCAGTGAAGCACGCTCTATCCGTGGAATTGGCGAAAAGACTGCATTCAAGGTACGGTATTTGAATACACAATGAAGGTTCCTTGTTGCTTAATGGTGGCGGACAAGATCATGGAGATCGTCAACACTGGGGACCTCAGGCGTATCAAGTACGAGAATACAGAAGATGTAGCAGCTACCAGGACTTTTCAAGGCATTTACGGCGTTGGCAAGTACCCATTGTTTTTCCGTGCTGCTTGACGACGCTCAGCATGCATTCAGGTCGACATACTGCCTTTGCTTGGTTTGCAAGTGGGCTCAGAACGCTGGATGATGTCAGAGCTAGGAAAGACGGACTGAAGCTAACCTCGGCACAAGAAATTGGCTTGAAGTTCTATGATGGTGGGCACTACCATCTTGCTAATTCGGTTGTCCTTGACACATCTTCACTCTAGACATAAATTCGAGGATGTCCCGCGAAGAAGCAAGGAAAATCTTTGAAATGATCAAACCCATTGGTATGTCAATGTTGGTCATGTCGATGTGGTTGTGTTCGCTGAAACTGCGATGTAGCGCTCGCCATTGATGGCAAGTTGTTCATCGAGATCATGGGAAGTTATAGAAGGTGAGCGTTCGAGTTATCTGTTCAAAAATGTGCCTTACTTATGCTTCTATGCAGGGGAAAGGCTGACTGTGGAGATATCGACATCTTGATCACGCGGTCGACTACAGATGGCAAGACGCACCAAGGTAGGTAAAATCGAGGGCCTTTCGACGGGTCTAACCAGCACTCAACAGGAGTGCTGCGTACCTTGCTCGAGCAATTGCACGCGACTGGCATCTTGACTGAGGATTTGGCCGTACCCAACGATTTTTCAGATCTCGAGTTGGTATACCGTGGTCTCTGCAAGTTGCCTGCACCTGGTGCGAAACGCCGGAGGATTGACGTCCTCTGTGTACCCTGGGTGAACCGAGGTGCTGCGTTGCTTTATTACACGGTAAGCATCTCACCCATCTCGCGCAGTTTGATTTGTTTTATATCACACACACAGGGAGACGACATCGTGAGTGCTCTTGTGTGTTTCGTGAGCGAACGTAGCACGGGCTTACGCGACCTAGTTCAATCGTGCGATGAGGTTCAAAGCGAACAAGCACGGGTATTCGCTCAACCAACGTGGTCTATATGCCGGGGTCTTGCGTGACCCGCATGACAGGCAGAAGAAGATTTGTGGAGGTCGGTCGTCCGGGATCAATGCACCACGATGCGTGGCGAGGCTAAGCTAATATGATTTTCCTAGGAAGTATCGTTGCGTCGGAGACCGAGGAAGAGATCTTCCGTATCTTGGGTTCGTGCGTTCTCTCTTCTGTTTTCCTAGCTTGTATCGCGTCGTGTTCGATCGCTCACGGTGGTGTAGGTGTTCCGTGGCAGGAGCCCCACGAACGCGTTAGAGGGTGATGAAAGTACATCATCCCGCCTACTTGGTACAACAAGTGGATTAGTTTCGTAGCATCTTTTGTAATGACGATGATCAGAGCTATAGTACATCATGTAAAGTACAGACGGCCTCTTTACTCCCATCCAAGAAAGGAAAGTCGTCTTCGTGGACAGCTTCAGAAGCCTGAAGCAATGCTCTCGTACGCGGGAGGGGTGTCGCCAGCATCGCTCTCCAGTCCCGACACGAGCCGCTCGTATCGCGCCAGCGAAGAAGACGGACGCGACTGATGAGGCGTCGAGACGGGGGTCGGTGAGTGAGAGCACGCATAAGAATGAGTTTGGGCATGAGCAGAGAACCTTCGCGAACCCGCTTCGTGCGTCCGGCTGGCTGGGGATGGTAGACGCGGCAGCGGCGGCGGCGGCGTTGTATGCGGGCTCGGACGACTGCTTCTACGTGCTTGCGAAGATGATCTCGAGTGTTCATGGCTGCTGCGTTGCTCGTGGGCACGACGCTGGAAATGCCCAGCCCCAGCCCCATCTTCGCTCTCGAGAGATGACGTCGAGCGAGGTGTCACGACATGCCCAATGTAGTCGCAGTCCCCGATTTCGTGTGCATGCCCTTGCTCCATGGGCCGCGCAACGCTCGGCTGGCATGCACATGCGACCGGACCCTGCAAGCTGTCGATCTGGGAATACCTAGGGAGCGTCTGGTACTCTGTGGTGCAACGACACTGTTGTTGGGCGCGGTAGAGAGCTGGTTTAGGATCGACGTGCACACGCCTAGAGGGAAGAAACGGAACTCACAGAAAGGATGGTGATCGGGGTTTGTACTGTGATGTCAAGCAATCTCTTCCTGTCTCCTTCTTCATGGACATTGGTACCTTCGTCCCCGACCCGTTCCACCCTCAGAACGAGGCGCAGGGAATGTTCCACCCTCACATTCGAGTTCTTCTGTTTCACAGTAAAGTGCAGTCCACGATCACTACCGGGAGGGTCATTGCAACCAGGAAGCCCGATATTGGCTGAGAGCGTGTAGGGACCAGGACCCCCTAGGATAGAAGGATCAGTAGAGGGAGGGATATATCGCAAGAGTGGCGATCGATGCGGCGAGATAGGCGTCGGAAGGAGCGGGATTTGTATAGGATCATCTTTATTCGTATGTTTGTTCTTTTGCGTCTGTTCTTCTCCCACCGGATCCATGTCGTCTGCCGAGCACGCATCCTGCACTTCCAGCAACCTCACCTGCCTCTTGTCGTCTCTGAAATGTCTTTTTCGTTCATCGACATACCTAATGCGCTGGTCGACGACTATGCCCAGTCTCCAGATCTTGATCTTTTCGAGGGGCAGAAGAGTGATATCCAACATTACCGTACCGTATGTTGCTTCGCCTCTTGCTTCCACTTCAGCCTCTACTAGGGATTCAGTGTTCGCACAGGTGCCTTCGCTTACAGCCGTTTCCAAGTGACGCTGCGAGCCAAGAAGAAACAAGCGTGAACTCAGTCCAAAGGAATATGCAAGTTTCTCTTCCCACTGTTTCTGAATGAATAATGGTCCAGGATCTCCACAGCCTTCTCCATCTCCAATAGCTGGCGCCGCAACAACTATAAGTGGAACTTGGCAAGAGAGCTTAGATGTGAATGTGCCGGGTCGGTGAGCGACAGCTTTGATGGCGTAGTCAAGTGATGCATGAGGAACAGAAAGCGTCGGTGGAAGATTGGGCGGAAGCAGGAAGGAAATCGGGTACCTATAGGTACCTGCGATGTAAAGTCATTGATCCCAGGAGAACCATTAGCCAAACAGGGAAATCGAGAAGGCAAGCGCAGAGGCAACGACTCAAACTTACCTGGCTTAAATTCCCTCCAGCCTTCCCCACGTTCCTTGGACTTCTGTTCGTCATCTTTTTCCTTCTCGTGCTCACGTTCCAGACCGAAGAGGCGACCCAGACCAAGTAAATGGTGCTCTCGATGTTCCATGTGACCGCTTGAGTGGGATGAATTTACTCCCAGTTGGCTACCGTCCCCAGTACCATCAACACCCTCGCCTACTTCAAGAATCCTTGCCCTGTTTTGCTCTTCAGCTACAGTCCTGACTCTCGTTCGCCCGCGCTCCCTGTCTTCCGCGACATCTCGGGATCTAGATGGTGTTCTATAGGCAACTCCCATAACAGTGTCTAAAACAGAACTGAGGGAAAGATGCAAACGGGAACGACCAGTTGGCGTGTTTGAAGAGCCGCGGCTATTCATTTGCGTGAGCGGCTGAGTTCCATGCGTATTTCCAGGGGACTGTGTGCGAGAGGGATGACTTAGTGAGAGGCTACGGTGAGGGAGAATGTATGGGGATCCTTCAGTAGTGTCAGTGTGAAATGAGGTATCGCCTTCAAAGGAAGGACTCGTGTGCACCATATCGTCGGTGTAGTTACCGTTCTCTCGGTGAAGAGGGTCATTTGAGGTGCTGGATGCGCTGAATTGCGCTGTGGAATTAGGAAGAGAGAACCCGATTGAGTGCGAACGGGAAGATGGAGGAACTGTAGTTGAGAGATGGTGAAAAATGAGTTGAGCAGGGGGGAGTTCGAAACGAACGGAGCTGCTCACCGATTCCGTTCCGATGTACCTGCCCCTGTGGATCGTTCCTCACAGCTTGACTCAGTTCTTCAAGCGTCTGTGCAGGGTCCTCCACAAGAGCATCAAGCCTTGACTGATTTGGAGTCAGGGACTGGGCCACATAAGTGTACGGCGGTGTTGGACCGAGATCAGGAGGGCCACCTATTACACCAATCAAAGGAGTGAGCAAAACGTTATCGCAGGCCACGTGGCGAGTGCGAGGTCCAAAGTTCGCGTCGATTGCCCAGAAGAGTGCGGGGATACGTACTAATAGAACTTCGGCGCTCGGAACGTCTTCGAGGCGATGAAGGTGGACGAGGCAAAGCTGCCACCGCATGCTCGTCATCGTTATTGAAATTTGCGGTGGATAATCCGGGCCCTATAGAGGCGGGGCGCCTTCCGCAAGGAACTTGGTCAGCACGAAAGACGGTTACAGTGGAGGAGTAGATTCTTTGTTTCTCTGGGAGGTCTATACGACGCGACGCGATCCCCATACACAGTACAAATGTATGACAACATAATTCACGGGTATCATCGCGACGTGATAGGAGTGAAAATTGTGAATGTCAGTCACCTGGTGTAGGAGAGACCTGAGATAACACGAACCCTCTGGAGGAATGAGTGTCAACACGCCGGTCAACTCCACTTCGATACTGGAAATCCCGATTGGTTTGACAACATTTAGATTGAGTATTCCTCTAACAAGGGTGGGGGAGTCATTTGGATGAGATTGAAGTCGTCCTGAGGGATCGGAAGAGCGCAGGAAGACGATGGGCTCGGTGAGGGCAATGTTGAACAGCTGCTTTTTCGAGTCAAGCATGGCAGAGAAGAACGACGATGACAAAGACCAGGCTCCGACCAGTATTCAGGCAACACTAGATGGATGCACTGGTGAATCGTGACTCCCTGACTCACGCAACCACGGTGCTAACATGAAGGACGAAATTGATTGACGTGTCCTAGTTTCAGCGCCGGTTCAAATTGTAGTTCTGGTTCAAATCTTGTTTGACCAGGCCCTGATCTGTCTGCGAGACCGCTAGTAAGTACTAGCCCGTAAGTGGTATAAGTAGCCTGAGTGTCACAAATGAATGTCGCTGCTACCTTACATAAGCGAGGCACAACTTGCGAATACCAGTGCCACCCCGGATAGCCTCCGGAGTCCAATATTCAATACTTACAGAGTCGGGTATCAGTATGCCACTGTTCTGAGGTAGTTACAATGGTCATGGTTCTTGTAAACTGGCCCTCAGTCACGGTGGCTTGCCGGCCAAATCTCATTATCGACGGTATGTCGCAGTTTTTTCAGCATCATGCATCAGTAAAACAGTTGCTGGTTTCCGATGCTAACCGAGTGTAGCCGAGTGCTACAGACTGCTAACCGGTGGTTCCGACCGTTTCACTGATGTCATTTCGAAATGTACATCTGACAATAAGTGAGTGTTCCCGATGGGTTTGCCATTCCTGGCTATTCCGCATCGATATTCGAGTTCAACTAAGTTCCCTTCCAGTCGAACATAGCGAAATGTAGCGGGGGTGGGGTAAAACAATTCCATGTATTCCTCGTGGCCTAGTGACCCTTAGAATGGGTCAAGAAAGTACAAAAAAATGAAACGAAATGATATCAAGGAGCTAAAGAAACCGATTCCCGAAATCAAGACACGTCAACCGACATCAATCGAACGATGCACTCCTGCTCTTCCGACGCATGCGATCGGCAGCAAAGAGAGTCGACCTGAAAGCGAGTCAGTATTTGGGTTGGCAAGGGGATGTGAATTACCTCTTCCCGCAATGTCCTCCGCGGTTTTGTCCACCGTTCCATCCGTCACTTCCCCAATTGTCACATGCGGTGGGCGAAGCTGATGCAGCAGTGGCTGCAACCACGGATGAAGCCTGTGGCAAGATTTAAAATATCAGCAAGACACTACGTGCATCACCTGGCTACCACGGCTCACCGGGGTCTGCAAATCGGGAAAAGATGAATTGTCAAAAAGCCATTCGTGTACGGATGGATAGTGTAACCTACCTGCGTGGGACAAGCTGTCGCCGTAACGGTAACTGTGACTGTGGCGGCATTTGCGCACGTAGGAGTCGAGCTCGCCGTTGGAACCTGTGTAATCGAGCCAGCCGCACTCGTTGTTGCAGCTGAAGCAGAGGTAACAGTAGCGCTTGTCTGCCCTCCTGAATGTGCAACACCATTCATGGAGGTCCCAGAAGCAGTAGTCGGCGCTGCTGATGTCAGGTGCAAAAGTACGCCAGTTTGGCTTGCGGTGGCCGAACCAGTGGCACTCGTTGCAGCGCTCGTATCTGCACCCGAAGCGGGGGAGGTAGTAGTTGGTCCAGCGATGGTGGAGACTGCAGAAGAAGTCAAGGATGCGGCTATCGATGTAGGTGCAGAAGCGGATGAAGTCGTGGCCGCTGTCGTAGCACTGGCACCCGTCCCCTAGGGATTACGAACAAATATACATCAGCTGATCTAAACAAATAACATTGCGAACAGCGTACACCGGCGAGTATCTGCTGCAACAACTGGGTATTGATAGTCGCAGCTGTAACGATACCATTACCGTCCATGGTAAGGCTGACCGGATTCGCGACATTCAACAGCCCGGTGCATCCAAGACCTGACACTTTAGGATCAGAGATGCAGGGAAAACATCAGGGGTGAGCACACACCAGGAGCAGGCCCAAAGGCCGCAGAAAACCTCATGGCAAGGAAAGTGAACAAACTGTTCGCCATGTTGGCAGCTGGCGAACCAGCATTCGTAAACAGTTGCTGATTGTTGTTGATAAAGATCCCTGATTGAGCAATTTGTTGACTATGTACGATTGTCAATATGGCGGTTCGATAGGTAGTGTCTGCATACCAATAGGTCAAACCTGAGGCATTGTTGTTGTCCGCCTGTGGCTGTCCAGTACCATCGCGGTAAAGGTTTACTTTTTGAAGTGACTGTTGTCCGTTGACAAGGACCATCGGGTCAGTCAGCGGCACCAGCGCAGGCCCACCAGCGGGCGGGAAGAAGTTGGCTAAAAGTTCCTGCATTCAAAACATCAGGTTATGAGTTGGCACAGTGGAAGAATGTTACAAACATCGGTCGCAAGCGCGGGACTCTGCCCCGTCGGGCAAGTTGTACAAGGATTTTGGTAAGGAGTGCAACCAAGTGCAGGGTCAATGAATTGAGTAATAAGCGCATTGTCAGAAGCTAGAATAACCATGTGTCATCAACACTATCCATTAATAACTCGTATAGTCGAGCTTACCGTTAGACAACACTACCGCAGCAGGGTTTGCTTTGTTGTTGGCAGGAGTATTCTGGGCAAGGGTGTTGCCGCCTATGAGAAGATATGTTGCAACCACATTGTCTGATTGATCCTATAACGTGGTGGTTACACAAACGTATAGGTTACACAAACGTATACTTCAAGAAAAAAAAGCTGCTCGCCTGGTCAACGACGCGGAAGTCATGAGTGGTGGGACAGGCCTGGCCACCCGATCCAGTGCCAGGCACCGGAAGATTGATGAGACCTTGGGACACCGCAGATTTTGCCGCGCTAAACCACGCTTGCCCATTACAATACGCGAACTGCAGAAAGTTGTAATAAAAAGATTAATTGAGAAATCAGAAGCATACCTGGCCAAACACTGAATTCCCTAGACCATTGACACATCCCCCCGTGCTACCAGTCAGCGTAACAGAAACAGCATTGCTACCAAACCAGATACCGACGACTGCGTTGTCGGGAAGAGTGGGTACAATTGGGGGGACGTAAAAGCCAGCAGACGCAGCCTGTCGTGCAGCCTTCGTAGCGGTAGCTTCGGCAGATGCTATGGTTGAGAAAGGGACATCGGAGGCACCTGTCGTGGCTGCAGTGGTTGTTCCTACGCTCATACTACCTGATGGCGCATTGGCAGGGATACCTGTGGCTGCGTCCGAACCGGTGGCTGGACCCGCACTGGTAGTCGCACTCGCACTGGTGGTTGGATTCGCATTGGTGGTTGAAGTACCGGTGCCATTTCCAACGGGTGTCATGCCAGCATTGATGACAAGAGGGCTGTAAATTTGGATTTTGCCTGTCGCAGGATCGAGGATCGCGGCTTCAACGAAAACTCCTTGATTGGCAAAGTCCAGTTGCTGATACGGACACTCAGCATTGACCAGCGAGTATTCGGGAGAAACTACACTCACATTGCATCCGGTCAATACGTAAGGCGTGGCAAGCCCTTGGGCAGTAAGGGGGTTCGCAGGTACCTGCAACTGGCAATTCTGCGAACGAACAACAGCAATCCATGACAGCAAAGTCAAAGAAAAATAAATAAGTGTAGAATGCCGCATCCTGCGAAAAGCAAAGTCGACGGGAGGACTAACAACCACGCGAAAACGAGGTCTCGGACCTAATTCCGTGGTTCAGAAGTCAGTTAACAATTCAGTAATATTCAAGCGCTCTGCGTTACCTCGATAACCCACTAGGGGAGTAGAAGAAGCCCAGGAATGAAAGTGGGGAAGTGACTCAGAGGAAGAGAGGAAACATTGAGAGCCTACATCCAACCTTTTATTTGATGACAATGACAATGAGACATTTTTTCGGGTTGCCAACGGTCGCCATGGGGCAGATCCTGCCTAATGTCAGTGGGTCGACGAATTGAAAAGGGGCAATCCTGTGGAACAACAGCTCTGCCAAGAAGGTACAGGTTGAGAGGGAAGGGAAGACTTGAACTTGATGATTATAGGAACATTTACACACACATTAGTAGAGCAGATGCTGATGAGTGTTTCAGAGACCAGCACGAGATTCGGTTGCGGGTGTCATGTTATTCCCTTGTTCATCCAAGGATTCAGCCTTGTTCAATCGGGATGACTCAGCGTTTGAAATTCTACTTTTATGAGCTGCTTTGGGTAAGTACCATCGACGAGGTTCAGGATCACAGCTTAAATACGACGTTGTCTTCAATCGGGCCAGTCTTTGATGGGCCATTTACGGTCAGTATTTGAAGCATGTCATGGTATGTACACTGCAAATGGGCCTACGATTGCGTTGGGTGGCAATACAATCATGCCGAAAGTCGTCCAGAATAACGTCGATACGTCTTGAAGCACATGGAAAAGCTGTACGAGATGGCCTTAGATGGGGGCACAAATGCCGAACGCACCAAGTGATCGTGCAGATATAATGGTCGAGTTGATCAGCAACACAGTCGCGTCGGATCCGGAGATACTACTCAAGTCGATCCGTGTGACAATGGAGATCGTATGGACGGGCGAGATGTCAGAGCATGACGGCGTGCCAACTAACGAAAAGCTGCGATGCACTGCGGATGTGTGAGGCCAGTCGAGAGGGAACATAGTGGACACCGAGGGAGTCCAGAGCAGTTACAAATGAAGAGTGTCGGAAACCCATTTTCATTTGTCATTTTCCAACTCTAGGGTTGTTGAGATGAAGCGAAGTGTTTTCTGAGCGACCAATGTGAGGGGTCAGGAGCAGGATAAAATATTATATCCCCTATGGTACGACTCTTCTAATATACAAGTTTTACTGGATTATGTTTCTAAGCTTATTAGGTAGATTGTAAGCCTTATTGATCATCTTATCAGCCGTATATTCGGCCGAATGTAGCTTGTATTTGTTTGGTCTACATTTTGTATTGGCTCCAACAAGGGTACTAGTAGCTTCGTCGAGTTCCAGAATCCTATGTGACGATTACAAAACCTTTGGATCTCGCCCATTGTCTCGCACTCGAACGCTCAAGCACTCAGTACTTAGCCCTGAGATGAGCACAGATATATCTGCATCCTCTACAAGCCAATCATCTGAATATCCAACGTGGCATCCCCCGTTGTATCATGTCACCACCGCTTCGACCCCTTCGTTATTGGCACGAACGACGCTCGAACATGACCCTGATCTCCCAGATAACTTCCCTCGGACAGCGAAATGGTGAACGTTCCCAAAAACGACTAACCGTATCCCACTGACATATACGGCTCCTCGACCCGTATGAAGGTGTGGAGATGGGTCCAGCTTAATGGTCCAGTCCGAGAATAGATCGTTTCAAGTGTTCGCAACGTGAGTGTTCTTTGTTCTTTTTTTCTCCGGTCGGAAATTGGGCCGACGATTTCAGCGACGGCTGCGAGGGAAATGGAAATTGTAGGTGTCATCTGGATGATTTTAACTTGATCGATTCACTATTCGTCTTCATGTTTGCGTTATCACAGCTTCGCGCACATCATTGTCCCTAGTACACGCCAAAACATTCCCGCAATCCGCCCCGATCGTCGACTTTGCATGGTACCCGGGTGCATCGCGACACAACCTGCCTGCATTTTGTTTCGTCGCCTCTGTCAGGGACTGTCCCATCAAGTTGTTAGACGGGAGAGATGGTAGAGTGCGTAACAAGAATTTGGCCCAAAACGTATGCGCTAAATTCATTCCACTTTCCCCCATGACAGCTTCGCGCGTCATATCCCATCGTCGATCACCGCGAACGATTCATTGCCTCGCATAGCTTGGCTTTCAATCTTACCGCCGACAAGTATGTGATCACTTCTCTGTTCTTTCATTAGCAAAGGAGATCCCCCGCCCACATTCTGTTCGTTTTGGATCTCGGGCCTGAAACGATGTTGCTCAACTTCACTAGGTTATATTGTGGTTTCGAGGATGCAATCGAGATATTCGACGTGCAGAGACCAGGTGAAGGCGAGCGACTATCAACTACACCCTCAAAGAAAAGTAAAGACGGGTTGAAAGGTGAGCAATCCGTCGTCGGCCAGGGGTTGAATTTAACACAAATCCCCATTGCATTGCCTGTGCATACTCCTTTGCTTGTCTGTTTCATGTGTGTTGCGGAAAGGCATAATCTCTACGCTCGCGTTTTCTAATTCTCCGGAATATTATGCAGCTGGGAGCCTCACTCCAGCTTCACATGTGTCGGACAACATTGCCTTGTTTAATGAATCGGCCTTCGAACCTGTCTTGTCGATAGGAGGCGTAGCAAGATGGGAGAAGGGAGGGGTGACCCAGGTAGGTAACATCTCCAATCCATATTTTGTCCATTTGGGACTCAAGTGAAAACCTCCCCATCACCTTCTACGTTCCTACATTCACATCTATTCCAACACTTGGCATCTTGGATATATGGCTCCCAGTTGATGTTCAATCCCACACGGCCTCATATATTGTACGCTGCTTTTAGACGGAGTGAAAGGCTATGGAGTTGGGACCTTCGAGGGGACTCATTGGTGCCCTTATGTTGTTTATCAAAAGGAGTCGTGTCAAATGGATCTAGTCACAAGGATCCGACGAATCAAAGAAGACAATTCGATGTGGAAGGTAATGGAAGGTGGCTGGCTTCCGGGAATCAGGTATGTCCACTTGGCTTGTGAACCCCCTTTATCATTTCTTTCGCGAAGTGATCCTACTTGGCTGTTTTGGCTATTACAGCTCGGAGAGATTGCGGTGTATGGTCTGGACACCGAGAGTGCCGAAGCAGGCGAGGGTGAGGTTGGAGGAGAGACAAGGCAGACTATGCCTACGTTGCTGTACGACGCACATGGCGGTAGGTTGACAGACCCCCCTTTCAAGTTGTTTCCGATACTGATCTTTGCACCGTGCACCGGCCCATCTCCGTTTCGGATTTCCCTGCAGACGCCTTAGGGGCTGTCGCGTTCCATCCGCTTGAACCACTGCTACTCTCGGTTTCAGGTTCGCGACATTTCGACGACGTGGCCTCCATGGCAAGTGCCCAGGAAGATTCTGAATCGGACTCCGAATTAGAAGACGAACCGAGGGAAAATATGGGTGTGGTGAGAAGAATGAAGGAGTGCCCTCAGCCATCTGTACACGATGCGTCGATCAAAATGTGGGATTTCAGGGGGCCCGAGGAGAGATCATAATCGCATATTTCGGGAAGGACTGGTGAAGAGGACTAGCTATTAGCACGAACTCCACTCGTTAGACCCGAGAAAGAATCATGGTCATCGATCGACCGGAGTGCGATTTTTACTGAGCACAAGTTGTGGTTATAATTCTAGCATACTATGTAAAACATGGTGATGATAGGAGAAGAAAACAAGTGAGAATACGATACGATTATGACCACAACAACCAGTGTATACATAGATGTAGCCGTTCAACGTGACTGTCTAGGCTTCCATAGATGTCGTTCGCATCATCTGGTAAAATATGGGAAATGAAAGGGTTGGTTGAGTTCACAAAGGTCTAATCCCTTTTGCTCATGGGCTCGCATAGCCGGCGGTGTCGCTTGAAAGACACTCGGTCTCCCCGTCGGAGCCGCCCTCAACTGCGCAGACAACAGCGGCGCAAAAATCCCTCTTCCTGATTGAACGGTGTACATCTCAACAGATTTACCGATGCAGGTGTAGGCGACATGGTCGTCGCCTCCATGGGGAAGGGAAAGTCTGCACTGAGAAAGAAAAGTGAGTGTCCTGATATACACAAGGGAATTCGGACGCGATAGGGTAGCCATGTTTTCCTTTGGAATTGGCGAGTTTCTCTGAGGATAATGATGCGTGATCTTTGTAGTAATGCCGGTTGTGGTCGTCCGCCAACGCAAGGCTTGGCGGCGAAGAGATGGTGTTGGTGTTTTCCTCTACTTCGAGGTTCGTTCTTTTCTGCGGGTTGTCTCGCAACTTGGATTGTTGCAGGACACCCCCGGCGTTATCGTCAACAACAAGGATGACATGAAAGGCTCCGTCATCGTCGGATCAGTAGTAAAATAATGCGTATGTATCAATATTTAACAGAAGTTTATATGTTGTACGAAATGTGAAAGCTATATTTGAAATATAAACCTTGATCAAAACCTCAAGGTTAGGGTCAGAGTTAATATGGATCTAAACTTCTGTATGGTATCACATTCAGGTTGCCATATGAACCAAGTTCAAATATTGGTACAGTTGATATGCTCATAATGCATAACAACGGTTCCTAATGACCATTAAGCGAGACTAGGTTTAGTCAAGGTTTGGGTCACCCTGAGTGTAGGGTTTATGCATTATGAGCATATCAACTGTAACCCAGCAATAGGAGTGTTTCCACGCCATTTCTGTAGTGTTCCCACACCATTTCTCCCCCCTACTGCAGCCAGAAATGGCGTGGGAATGCTACTACTACTGGGTTACCAATATTTGAACTTGGTTCATATGGCAACCTGAATGTGATACCATACATGAAGTTTAAATCCACATTAACCCTGACCCTAAACTTGAAGTTTTGATCAAGGTTTATATTTCAAATATAGCTTTCATATTCGTACAACATATAAACCTCTGTTGAATATTGATGTAGCCGTTGTAAGTCATGCTCACTCATGTCGGATGCGGCGGATCAAGCTCACCAATTCGGCGGGATGTAGGTAATCAGAAAGCACCTGATATACTAGACCCCCTGTCACCACTGTGGCTTGAGTAACGTCATCGAGTCGCCATTCATCAAAGTTTGATGCCGACACGGCATCGCAAAACTTTACAGCTTTCGGCAAAGGCCGACCTTTATTTCCATAGCCAAAAGTAGCAAGACTTGTTGTCCATCTGCACGTGCTTCGAACAGGTGGGGTTGTTACTGACCCGATGCTCAATATTTATTGCCTTTTCCTGGAACATTCCGCGAGGTGCAAAGTTCGGTATGATGCGACACAAAGCGGTATCGAAATGCTATGAAATAAATATATTGCGTCGTGACAGACTACGAGGTATGTTGACATCGTTGTCTGTGTTTATTTCGCAAACGTGTTACAGATACGCCTGAGAAACTGGCAGAACCAATGGCGAAGTTGGAAATGGTCGGTCCGTTGTCCGCAGTGCGCATTATGTCCGTTTAAGCCTACCCAATCCTTCTTTCTCCTGTATTCTCTCTCCCCTCGTTTGCTGTGGTTGTCACTGCAATGAGTTTGTTCAATCCCCGTATCCTGGATGCAAGCATTCGCGATGTCATTGTCAACCTGGACGACACTCAAAAAGCCGACGTGGTCTTGCATGCACTACACCATTTGCCCATCCAAGGGTAGGTTGAAGGAAAACTATTTTTCACCGAGATATTTCCTCACACGTGGACAAAGCTGTCGTACGATCATGGAAAACGCTGTCCAATCGCTCTTGCAAGTTCCCAACTTACCCTCGGCCAACGTTGCACGTGCGCTCTTGCTGCGCGCCAAAGGGAGGCTCGCCGCGGGTTACCGAACGTCCGCTCAGCAAGGTATGTATGAGTTGAAGCGTTGCACTCGGGCGTGTTTATGCGGTCACAAATGACGTCTGAAATTTATCGGCAGATCTTCATTCCGTGTTGACAGTGGATCCCGAAAACCAGGACGTCAAGGCAATCATCCATTCACAACATCTCCGTCCTGAGATGGTACGTACCATAGTCAACGGGGAGGACGTTCGTTCATCGCCAACGTAGCTTCTCAGAGAGCCTGATTGCCCTCCTCGCTTCTCGGCGGAGGTGTGGCGAGAGATTGCTCTCTTCCTACCTAAACGGGACCTCAAGTCACTGCTATTCGTCCCAAACGCCCTTTCGCGCATCGCCAGCCAATTGCTCTTTCGGGAGATTCACCTTCATCTTGGCATGGAACCTGGTCGGACAGAAAGTTGTTTTCGACCCATACAGGGGGAAAGTGCCGACCTCAATGCATGGCATGACCAGCGGAGCGCAGACATCCTCACTCGGATATTAGTTGATCCACATTTTGCGGGTCAAGTCAGGAGCCTGAGTGTTTTTGCTCTTTGCTATAATGTTACGCAGCCGTTGGCATTTCAAGTCGGTATGACCATCTCCCTTCTGCGCGTTTGATGTGATTGAATGGCATCCCAGGCATGCTCATGAACGCGCTTCCGAAGTTGTTGAACCTTCGCAAGGTCAACTGCATCGGCAATAAAGAATTGATTGCACGCATGTTGCAAACGGTACATTCATATACTCCGCGACTACAACGGCTATATCTCGTGTATGATCCTTCATTGATTGCTTGTCCGTTTGATTGAAGTTTATCTTAGAGTGGCAGACCATGATGTTGACATTGAAGTGCCCGTCTTCAAACACCTTACACACTTTGCGATTAGCTCGGACGGTGGAAGCTGTTCCTTTCTTCACAAGTTTCTAGCTCAGAGCCGTAACACTCTTCGTTCCTTGGCCATCAATATTCCCCGCTGGCATTTTCCCGTAGAAACCATTTCCGTTCGCCATCTCACCCAAATCGAATTCAATGGCTGTTTCTCAACAGATACACAAACTTTCTCGGAGATCCTCACCAATGGCCAGCAACTTGAATCACTGATGCTCTCGGGGACACTTGAATGCACCCCCTCGTCATTGTTCCGACAACACCGCACTGCCCTTCCGTTCCTCCGCCATTTCTCGATCAAAATTACCGGGGTCCATCGACACATTTCAGACCGCGAGCTCTGTCCCGCAATTTCCGAATTCATCCGCGAACGAACGCAACTACGAACCTATCACTTCCGTGTCCCACCGGCAGACGCCCGTCGCATTGGGTTCGACGCCTCGGCGTGGGGTGTACTTCCTGCGTTGTCCAATTTGAGCAATTTGTCCATCACGTATCCGAGGGATCTATCGCCAGCACTGGCGGGATGGTTGGTCCCGCGGACGGTACGCGCGTTGACGCTCGATCTGTCGCCTGCGGATACAGAGGACTTGGTGGCTTTCATGAACGTACGTCTTTCCAAACATTTTACCTTCCTCGTACCCTCTCTGTCCTGTTGTCTGATGTGTTGTCGCATGCGCAGCAACTCCGTACAGGCATGCCGCCCCTGTTGCGCTTCATCGGCATGACCAACATCATGATCCGTTCGGTCTTGAGCGTCGTCGAACACGGGTTCCCAAACGTTCGCGTGGTGCGCATCGATGAGAACATCTGGACGGTAACAAGATCCTCGGGAGACGGATCGTTGGAGGTGGAACAGTGGCCTTCTCGAAGGGTTAAATATCATGCGGTGGAGTGGCTCGAATTGCTGGAATGCGCGGATGCGATTTGGAAGGGGGTGCCACCGATGGGCCTTGATGGGTGGACGGATAGGGCCTAACGTTGACTATCTCTCGCTGTCGTTCTCGCTCTTGCTTGTTTTGGGTGTCCATTGGGTAGGGTTCGTTTCTTGGATTCTTGTATGATGACTCTGATAGATAATGTGGCCACAAGGCACCCCAACATAAGCGAGCGTTGCTTCAGGTCCTACTTACATATACATGGCAGATGGATGCGATGTGAGCGGTGAATGTCACGTGGTCATGACAGTGTGGGAGACAGTGAGGGGAGCAGAGAAGGCTGAACACAACCAGCTGGCAATCGATCAGCGCTCAGCCCCGTCTCTTTGATGGATGTCAACTCAAACTATGGCCCCGTTCCAACTGCATATCCGTACGAACGAGACCGCTCATTGTATGAGAGAGACAGACTGTATGTCCCCATGTCTTCTCATCTTCCTACCGGACCCAACGCAATGGGTCCCACACACCTTTTCTCCCATATCCACCTATCTGATAATCCCTCTTCTTCTTCTTCCTCTTCCCTTCTAATACTCATGGTCAACTACCACAGAGAATACGAACTCACCGTTAGGCAGGAGCCCAAGCAGGCCCGCATGTGCGGCGTCGGCGGTAAGCCTCTCCCTGGTTCCGCAGGTCCATCCCTCTCACCCCACGCTGCCAGCCGACCGTCGTCCCATTGACCCTCCACCCATAATTCAGCTCCGTGTCATCGACCCACACACCCGGCAACCGCCCTCCCCTGCAAACCCGGACGCTGAAGATGCCGATCCAAACTATGCCCATAGCTTCCTCCAAAATCCCTATTATTTCATGTTTGCCAGTCTCGCCAAACCGGACGATGACACCGAATTACACTGGCTCAAGGTCCGTCCGTCTCTCCACATCCCCATCACCCGCTCTTTTTTATCCCATCCCCCAACTATATAGGATGGCAAAACACGGTGCACCACCGGCTCAGTCGTTTCTTCCCTTTACCATCTCAAAGATACGGAAAATCGCAACGAAGACGCTGGTTTTTTTGTATTTCCGGATCTCAGTGTGCGCACCGAAGGTAGCTACCGTCTCAAACTCAGTCTCTTTGAAGTCGTCGGGTATGTCTCTCCCCTCCTCTCCTTTGCAATCTCCATATCTCATCTACGCGCACAGCAACACCGTTCGTCACTGCAAATCCATTTATTCGGCTGCGTTTTACGTTTACACTGCAAAAAAGTTTCCAGGCATGGAAGGTTGGTTGTCTCTAACGTGATGACTCTGTCTTATCTGACCTATCCTGACTGTCCTCGTTCCATGCTTTCATTTGTCCGCTTTCGGATCATTACTCTATTTCGCTTCCGACGGAACCTTCACCCCAACCGCATTTTTCTCTAAATAAAAACACAGAATCAACCCCACTCTCTTGCTCTCTCGCTGACCAAGGCATCAAAATCCGTATCCGAAAAGACATTCGCGTGCGCAAACGCCCCATTGCAGCGCTTGCCCCACATTCAGATAGCGGTCCACCCAACACTGGTGAGATCCGTAAACTTGAACAAGACCACGAGGACGACGCACACACGCAACAACCACATCCGCCCCTCTCGTCCCAACCCGCTTCTAATAGCGGTACTTCCGGCTCCGGCCCGGCCTCCGTTAAACGCGCACGGCACGGGACGTTGACGGGTCCACTCCATCCCGTGTCAGGGCCTAATTCGAGCAGCGATGGAATGTCAGCGCATACGCCGGTGTCGGGGAATAATCCGGGGTCATCGTCAATCGCGTTGGCGGGATTACCTGCGTGGCCGACATCCTCAACGTTGGACCCAATGTTGGGTGTGGCGAGTGCTACCCCCGGTGGGATCGAGCTCTCGGCAACCAATGCGCTTCCACATGCCCATGCACACACACATGCGCACCAGACGATGGGTGGGGGTGTCAGTGTTGGCGTCGGTGTAAGCGGCCAGCTCTTATCTGCCGGTGGTGAATCATCGAGTTCGGGCTCGGGCGCTGCGGGTGCGGGTTCGGCAACGCGAAGGACAGGTCCACAGGCACTGTCGTCATCCTCGGCGTCGTCTTCTTATCCGTCAGCTTCGTCCAGCGTGGGTGGGATGTATGACCGACTCAACTATGACTACGAGCCGGCGAGTCTCCGAGGTACCTCATCGTCGTATGATCCACAACGTCCTCTCGGGAGTGGTAGTGGTGCAACGTATGAAAGTGCCAGTACTGGCAGCGGGAGTGGGAGGGGGGGGTATGATACCGGTGGTGTGAGGAGTGGGTACGAGGGTGGAGCGGGAGGTGGGAGGACGGGATTTGAACATCCTCATCAGCACCATCCACGTGAATCATATGATCCCCGAGGAGGATATGAATCTTCGCAGGCACCGTCTCGAGCTCCATACAATGCTCATCCGCATACCCAGACCCAGACTGGGGTGCATGAGCACCCACCTCGTGCGTCGTTTAATTCGCCGTACGAGGGTGCACAAGCGTACCAAGATGGACAACAACAACAACAACAACACCATCATCATGGTGGGTATCCCCATCCACAGCACACCTCTGCGAGTTATGCGCATGCTTCTTCGACGGGCTCCCACCCTCAACCTCATCCCCCAACATCTCATCATCCACAACAAGGACAATATCCCTCTCCGACTCGTTCTCAATACCCTGGATCGGCGTACCCCGGATCGTACGCACGGTATGATGTCGGTGCGAACACGAACCCCAATTCCAACGGCGACGGACCTGGAACGGGTGGGAGTGGATATTACGATACTCCTTCATCGTCCTCCTCGCCACATCCACAGCCACATGCTTACTATCCGAACGGGTCGGGTCAAGCGCAAGGTCAACCACCACAAGTAGCACCACCCCCACCTCCGCCATTGACACATGCCGCGTCGTATACATCCTCGGGGAGTGGAGGATCGCCGTATGAATATGGTGGACAGGGACAGGGACATGGATCGTCTTCGTCGGGCGACTATTATACTCAGGGTCATGGACATCCTGGGCGGGTGATTTCGCCAGGACCGAATTTGTCGACGCCTACGGCGCGCTACGCTGGGTCGGGTTGTCCTTCGTACGCGGGCGGACCACCATCGGCGTCAGGATGGGGGCCTAACGGCGGAGGACATGCCCACGGACACGGACAACAAGAAATGATTCATCTCGCACCGCTGAGACATGCATCCGGCAGTGGGGTTGGGGGTGGGGGTGGGAGCGCCGGTTCGTCCTCGCCTTCCTCGCCTGCCTTGCCATCCGCCTCTGTCAGCGGGGGGTACCCTGTGATACAACTATCGCGGGCACCATTTGAACAGGATACTGGACGCGGTATTGGGGCGCCGGGAAAGAAGAGCGTGTTGAGTATTGGGAGTATTATTTCGGATGGGGTGTAGCATTCATCCATCTTGTGTGTGCATCGTGTGTACGTATTCTACTTGTCTAACCACTTGTCGTTGTTGGTCGTCTCGTCACTGCGTTGCTTCCTTTTCTCCCCCCTGTTTGCTTCGTTTGTTTCCTTCCTTCGTTTGCTTTTGCTTTTCGTTCCGTGGCTTATGGCTCGAGGACACTCTCTGCGACTACCCATTGACTCATGTATCGGTTGTATATAAGATTGTATAGGATCCTTTCTCGACCTATAGAGTTTGATGCCTCGGTGCGAGGTCGAATATCCAAATCCAAGAACTAGTAGTAATATTGTATAGGAGGTTTTTGTAACCTTGTCAGGGTTAGCCCTACAGTAGTTTACATCACTGACTACCAAGACACGGAAGGACCGGGTACACGAACATATGTGTCAGGAACCAACCCGAGAGCACATTGTACCTGACGTCGGGTTAGTTGTTCGAGAAGTAATTCTAAAGTAGGCATTTAAATACCCCTTAACATAACCCCCCAACCATACCGTGAGCAAGAGGGCACGCAATGGCGAGGTGGCGTTCAGTCGAGAGCATTTGTGGAAGAGGTGCCGAGGCTGCGTGCAGGAACGGTAATGAAGCGCGTCGACCAGGGAGGCGCTGTGGAGATAACCCGATAAGGCAAATAGTGCGCGTAGACGAAACGGCGATCTGCAAGACGAGTCGAGGGGATGTAGTAGGCCAAGGGTGTAAATCGAGGGAGCCCATAGGGGTGCAAGTCGAGACAGGCGCAGGGACTGGAGGGGGCGGGGAGCGAGGGGGAGCGAGATGAAACGCGCAGCGAGAAAGGGTGCCGGTGAGGAAAGAGGATTGATATTGACGGAGCACGATCGATCGATCGATCGATGGACGTCACAGCTCGAGTCTGACAATCAGCGCACCTTGCAGTCAACAACGACCTGCAGCATTCCCAGAATCTCTTCCGCCGAACTCGATCTAGCCCATACGTAGCGACACTTCGACGGGTGAGAACAACGACGCGGAACGCGAAACGCTCGGTGTTGCGGGTCGAGCATACGCATATAGACGCTCGGACACGGAATGGCTGGGTGTTTCGGGGATCTGCGATATCGGAGGATATCGGTTCCTTGGAGATGTGCTCGTCCGTTGCACTGTTTGATGTTCCCTCTACTTTATAGATGACGCCTCCGATCTGGCCGATGCTGTCCCGACATGATGCATAACCGTCCGACTTGGTTTGTCCGTTCTTCGTGGTTCGGTAGGTCGCATGTTTTTCATTCGCGATCTGACTCTCCTCGGGACGACGGGGGTGGGTAGACAAGCCTCGGTAGATCGTCTCGGATGTTTCCTGGACGGTGCGGACGGCCCATGTACGTCGTCTCTCGGTCTGAACCTGTGCGTGGATTGCTGATACTGATCGGCATTTTCTCGTAGCGGCTTCGGTGCTACTATTTGACGTGAATTGCAGCCGGTGCTGCTCGTTGCGCCATTCCTATCGCTCCTTCTGTAACGGGTCCGAGACCCCTTCGAGGGTCCAAATCGGGAGTCACACGCATGAGCGGAGCTCCGGGACGTGAAGTACGGCTTGAGCTTCGGAGCGAAGCTCGTAGCTACGTGAAGGGGTGTTGGGAAGACATTAGTCTTGAAGTAGTCAGCGCGCCTGAGTCGAGAGGAACTAGATTCCCTGAAATCGAAGAGGACTGTAGGGTAAAAGACTCGGAGGGTTGCTGAAGGGCTAAAGAAAAAGTAGTAACGGTCCAACTTGAGTACCTAATTCGACTCGAGCCTGAGTGGGCATAATCCGCTTAGCCGCACCGGTTACACCTTCCGTTGTAGCCCCGACATCCGACTCTGGCCTCCCTCGATGCTTGATGGATTCCATCCGTCCGTATGGCCTTCTGGCCGGCTACCTGCGATTGTCTCGTCACCGTCGTTGCTCATCTCCCTGCGATGCATCCTTGCTCGCTGTTGGCTCAGAGTTTAATGCACAACCTCCTCCAGGTCCGAAAAGAATAAATTGCCAAGTCCTAAGCATCACTACCCACGAGGCCGCTCGCCCATAATGTATTTCTTGTTTGGTATCTGCCGCGACAGCATTAGCGAGCCGTCCGCCTTATCGTGGGGCGAAATTGAAAAGTTCCGAGATGACTTATACTTTAGATTGGCCGTTTCCACAAAGACCGTGCCAAGTATCCTTCGCGAGCGCGACGGCGATTTATGTAAAAGAGTGGTATCTCTCTCTCCGCCATTATATTGAACGTTTGAACCTACACAGACGCGATGATCACGCCTCAAATCGGAGTCGCTCCCACCATTCTGGTTTCAAAGCCCAAATTGTGGGTGATCATGTGCACCTCGACGACTCGATCGGTTGAACGTCAACGTAAATTCCACCCCTGCTTATTTCCGATCTTTCCTCTGTCCTCGCCGCATGACCGGTTTATCGTTAACAGTGGGAAGGGGAAGTGCACAATACCAACAGTTTGACCTTGGCGAGGCTTCTATAGACGCCCGGTGTTTGATAGGGATCCTGATTGGCCAAAACCCCTCGTGAGTCGAACTCGTACGCTTCAGGGTCCTGGCCTCTCTATTCCCCACTAGCTTCGCCTCCAGACACGTCCTCGGTGATATGTTCGATGACTCGATAATACATTCGTCGCGATCTCAAGACTCGACAGGGGTTATTTTGTACGTGTACGCAGTGGTATTTTTATTATCAGGATTGAATTAGAACTTGGACGTTAGTGAATGACTGCTGTCAAGAGAAGGTCAGGTCAACGTTGCCAGTCATGCGTTCATGCGTCACTCTGACGGCTCTACTCCATCTCGCCATGTCAGTCAGAAACACGTGTGCGGACGGGAATGAAGCATGTATTCGAACACACAATGGGTCAGACTTTCGGCTTAGTCGTTACACGCGGCGAACGAGTGTAGGTGCACACACTTTTTTTATTTATTTAGTTCGGAGGTCAAATATAGTTTCAGGGTGAAAACGAGACAGGTGAGGATACGATGATCGTCTGCCACTGAACTTATTTGCGGGCCAGACTCCAAAGAAGCGTTCTTTGCCCTTCGCGTCCATCCATAGATCTGGGATCCGCGGTGCAACAGCTCATCGTATGTGCCCTGTTTGGCAGATCGTTGGTCGCGGAGAAGTACGTCGTGCGTACGTCGTTAGTGGTAAGTATTCGAACCGGCAATGAAGGCACTGAGTGGTAATACTCACTCCACAGTGTGTCAACGCTTCCGTCCAATTTACAACGCAAGCGACACGTGGTACTACCCAAATCCATGCTCTCCACAGTGGAATATGGTGAGACCGAATCTCAGAGAGCTTGATCGAAAACTCTACGGTATGGCTGATTCAGATTCCATTTAATAGCCACTCCGCAGGGTCCCGTCTCCAGGAACAATACATAATCGTACGTTGATACCTTGGGATCAGGAAGTCTTTTTCTAGAACAACCATATCGCAATCCCCTCATTGGCCCACATTTCGGATGCGGCGCTGAAGTCTCTGTGGACCCGATGCCTTGGCTATAGCCCGTGGAATGGATGATACAACCTTGTCGTATCCAGTGAGTGATACACGTGGGGCAATGAAATTCGTACGTACCCGGCCATCTCGTTTACACGTCCAAGGCTGTGTTGCACTCTGTAGGAAGTTGTGGAGCAACGACCCAGCTTCCTGTCGACCTCCTATTTTGCCACGCGGCGTCCCAAGCATAGCGCCAGCGTGGCAACGTGCATGACGGCGTTCCACTCCTCTGGGCTCCCAACGGCGTCGGGCTGCCTGCAGGCATTCGTGCTCTCATTTGTCATGCCTGTCAAGCCACCGTCTGAGGTTTTGACCACGCCACCGTCAAGCCACATTTTTAGATATCTAACCTTCCGGCTCCTCCTCCCACGTGATAATATTCAAAGTCTCCCAGAGTGACCCCAGTTTGATCGTGGACATGCCGTCACTGGTCAATGGCTTGCCGGCGAGCCGTCCGGACTGGCGAGATCGACACGTCACGTCGGGTGGCAATGTGCGGACATAGGCGTCGAGTGGGAACGGAAAAGGATAGCGTTGGGAACACGAGGTGACGAATGCTCGCCACTAGCTGACACACTTGGGAGTCAATCGCCAAAAAGGCTACAGTACTTTGGGCTTCTGGGGGTTTTCTTTTAGAATGGAGGCGAGCCCATGGGCCGTTTCGAAGCTTGGACCTATATTTGAACACACGTCAAAATCATGTGTGTCACGGATGCTTAAAGCTGTGCTACTGCGCGGCTATGCATGTTTCGCGCGTGTATCTAGTCACAAGTTGTCATGGCGTTCAGGATTGCTAGCTGGCTGGCGTACAGACAAAGGAGAAGTGAGGGGACAGACATGAAGGCGGTCACGTCAGTAATTGTGTGCTTACGGGCGGACCCTCGCGGCAAGTGCCAGCGCTGCCTGATTCAGCTGAACTCGCGCGGTCATTTCGGGTCGAAGGCTGGGGCCTCGAGGCAGTCATAAAGAGGTCCCGTGATCATGATTCTGTATGTGAGAATTGATGGGGAGTTCCTAAATGATCGATTCCTGGATGAAGTGCACACAGGAACGGGTCAGGGTTAAGGGTGTTTCATTCAGTCAGCAGTAGCCGCGCGAATGGAACTCCCCGGATCGGCTAATTCGCAGGGCAATGTTTGCAAGCGACTGTGGGTGATCGATGACATTGACAGGAGTTGCGAACGAGCATGCTACGAGGGAGAAGGTGAGCGAGGGCACGTGTTGCTGTGCGAGTGCGAAACGAGGCAGAGCGAGCGGTTTCGTTCCTGCTGCCGTGAATAACCGGATGCGGACCTTCGTCGGAACGCGATTGGCGCAGTGGATTTGATGGGCCTGACCACCAACGTCTCGGGCGGAAATGGCAAGAAAGGGACGTCTACCAGGTTCTGGCGAGACCGGGACGAGCGTACGACATGGACTGCCGTCCCAGACCATCCATACGAACGGATTTGTTTTTTATAGCAAATTCTCTGCATGTAATTACAAAAATCCCCAAACGGAGCTGCTAGGAATAGTCGGGGTTTCATTCTGTCAAATTTTTGCAACGTGCGCCATGAATAAGAATCAGTTTTTAGATCTCATTTTTGTTGCCGGTATCTCTTATACCTCGTCCTGCGTATCACAACATCCCTCAGGCCCTCGATCGCTTCGACCTCCTGAACGAACCCAACGTTTCTCGCTCTGTTCTCTCTGTTCATGCCCTCCATTGCCAACTTAAAGTTCAAGGTAGTGCCATATATCGTTCTCACACCCTCAACTCGACTGACTCACCCCTCACCCAAGGGTAATAAATCCTTCGTCGCATTCTCCAATCTAAGCGACTCCGAGTCGCTCACAAAGACATGGAAAGTGCGTTTTCTCATTACTTTCGCCCGATCTCCCCCTTTTCATTTCGTTTAGGTCTGCACGAAAGTGGCCAGCTACCTCGAACAGGGCCAGCGTCTCGAGAACTTGAGTTGGCGCCTCTGGCATCTGCAGAACCTCATCGTCGACTCTGATAATGCCAAGTCGAAACGTGAGTTCAAAAAGCTCTCCAAGAACATGGGCGACAAACTCGACAAAGAAAAGGGCAGGTCCGTCCCACTCTTCAGTCTTTTTAGCCGCCCTATACCCTGACTCTCCTTCCATAGGAGCATCGAAGAGCTTGAGGCTCCCGACTTCAAGCGCAATGCGTCCACCGATCTCATTCGTCAGCGTGCTGTTGAAAGAGAGCGCAGCCGCGAGGCCAGCCAGAATGCGAAGCCCGGGATCATTAAACGCATGCAATTCACCTTCTCAGTGGATCAACCCACCCCTGCCACTCCGAACACCGCCGTCCCAAAGCCCGACCTCAGACCTTCTGCGGAGTTCAAAGAAACTTCCACCCGACGTGGCCGTCAGGCCACTCGTACCCATGTCGCTGGCGACGAATCTGCTCAAACTGATACGGACGCTTCCGCTGGCTCCCGGAAGCGCAAGTGTCTAACTGATGACCAGCCCTTGCTTCGATTTCCCTCCCTGTTTTCTAACGATTTCGGTCCATCTGCCCTTCTCTCCGTGCAGCCTTCCCTTTCCAGTGCTATGAATTATGGAGAGGATGTCACCAACACTTCTTCCCGTGGTTTCAGCATCCTCCGTCCTACCATCGAGCTTCCGCTAGATGAGATCCTCAGTAACGTTGATCCCACAGATGACCATCTGTCTTTCCGTTTCATAGGGCAAAACGACTGCACCCTTACCACTGACTCCGACATCATGATGCAGGAGTCTTCTGGATCTGCTTTGTCTCGCTCAGAGTCCCGATCCTCTCGCAATGACAACGAATCGAACTCGACCACATTTCCTCTTCCCCAACCCGCCAAGGATACTCCTCCCCAAACTATCTCCCCAGCCAAGCTCGGTCCGAGCGCGGGAACTCGGAGCAGCATCCCCACCAGCCGCCCAAACCTCACGGTAAAGACCCAGAATTCTCCCACCACACGATCATCTGGCCCTGGTGCCACCGCCACTAGCGTCAACCCAACAGTTCTTCGAGGAAATGGCAACTCCGCCCCTGGCGGAGTGAAGGCCGAGTGCTCAAACTGTGGTGCCACGCATACTCCTCTCTGGCGCCGTGGCCTTAACGACGAGCTGAATTGCAACGCATGCGGCTTGTACTGCAAGCTGGTATGTGATCTTTCGGTGACTCATGCGACAAGGCAATTCATGGTCTTCGCAGCACAAGCGCCCACGCCCAAAGAGTATGCGCGCCAGTCATGGTGAGGGCCGCACTCAAGTGCCTCCTCGCCAGGAAGTGGTTGACGTCATCGGTGGGTCTCCTCGGTACATGCGACACACCACTCAGCTCAGTGGAGCCGTCGGCACAGCTCAATGCTACAACTGCCACACCACCGCGACGCCGCTCTGGAGGAAGGACGACGAGGGTAAGACAGTTTGCAATGCGTAAGTTTTTGTACCCGTTGTCCTTTTGCGCGATGACTCATATTACGGGGGCGTGTCTAACATTAGATGCGGCTTATAGTAAGTAACATGCTCTCTCGTTGGTCATTCATTCGCTGAGCATGCTCTATTCCAGTTATAAATTGCATGGGTCAGCTAGACCGATTTCGATGAAATCGGACGTTATTCGCAAACGTTCGCGCCATGATGCTCGGCGCGCCGGTCCGGACTCTTCCGAAACTCCATCTGCGAGCCCAGGCGCAAGTCGCCGGACTTCACCGACCGTGGAACCTTCTCCAACCCTGGCGCCAGACTCGACCACTCAACCTGCGTATGAATATAACGATGAGACGACGACTCAGAGCTCGTCGTCCGAGCTCCTGGGGGCACTTGGGCCCGACACGCAGCGCGCCGGCTATAACAATCAGCCGAACTACTCTGACATCTTCAATCCCTTCCCCGGTCCTTATCATCCCGACTATCTAAGTCAGAATTTCCAGACGCCACCCGATGCCCTTCCGTTCTCGAGTGTCGAAACTTTGGAGACCGAGGTCAGCACCAACAATGAGCAGAGGTCGAAGAAGCGCCGTCGCATGAGCACAGATTCGGCATCTGAGCCTCCGTCTTCCGCGGTTTCATTTTCCTCGTACGCGGACTCGTACTCGGGCCATTCTTCAACCGCTTCCCACTCTCGCCGTTCTTCGATGGATTTTCCCTTCTTCTCTTCATACAGTGTCTTCCGCGGCTCTGGTAACGCTTTCTGGCACCCCCCGACGCTCCCCGCGGACCGGTCACCTCAACTGGTTCACCCTCCCATGCTCCCGGCCGAAGATTCGCCGATGGACTTCTTCCACCCCCCGATGCTCCCCCAGGACGAGGATAACTTCTTCGCCGCCTACCTCCACCCTCCCATGTTACTTCCTGCGGAAGATTCGAATATTCAACACCAACACCAACAACAGAACCAGCAGAATTATAATACGTCTGCGCAAGCCGAGTTTTACGATTCTGCTATGCAAACCTATTAATGGACTTCCATGCGCTCTTTGCATCCTCTGCTTTCTACTCGGGTCTTCCATCCTCTTCCCGCTGCCCAATACGTAGATCATCCAAAAAAAGTTTATCCATCTCCGACAAACAAGCTGTATCATTACAGATCACGTCGCATCCTTTTTTCTCATCACGACTTGCAGCCTACCTCCCTTTTTTCACCTCTCTCGTGTCTCCACCACCATCTCTTTCTTCGCTCTCACCTACCATATATATTTTTGGTTGCATAGCTACCTCCGAGATGGGGTCGTTGTCCTCCGTACGACACGGTTGTATCTGTTGTGTTGCCTCTCGCGAAGGGCTTCGCGTTTCAAGCCCCCAAAATAGCGTCTATTTCACGTACATTGTATCTACCGTCATTGTTCATTGAGTGCCAACCCTTTTCTCATTTATATTTTCATTTTTTTTATTGTTCGAAACAATCACTCGAGTTGGAGGTTATTGCAATATCGTGTAGTAACTAACTCCCCCTTTATTTCCCGTCGGCACTGTGCACGGACATTGGACAACGGCAATACTTTTATTTACCCCTTCAAATCACAAGCGACTGTTGCCGCGGATTGCTCGGCTTTTTAAACTTGTTTCAGTGCGACGTAGGCTCCACTCTACTTTTGTGTTCGTGTATCGTTACACTGCATAATTAATTAAATATAGATCGTTTATTGGTAAAACGGATGGCTTCAGTGTCATACTGCACAGCCAAGCGTTGTCAATTGCGAGTCCATGTGAAACCCGGTTATCGCCTTTCGTTTGTGCCGCTACGGCTACGGTAGGGCGCGGTCGGAAGTGGTCGTAGCGCAAGCGTCTATACAGTCGAACATGACACACAGTTGAAACTGGGTGTGTTTGTCACTTCAACGGGTTCAGCTCCCTCGGACCGAGATCGAGTTTTTTTTTGTTGGGGAGGGAGGGTGGACGTCGGCGTATCGGCCGAATGCGCCTACGCCACAGGATGACTGTGTGTGAAGTTGAAGTACGTGCAGCATGCTGCCACTTGCTTCGCTTCGCGTCATTTCAGGAAGTCGACACCCCACCGAATGGGAATCTAAGGCCGAACTTCCACCCCCGTTCGATCCCGAATAGAATTCAGGGAGATTCAGGAGGTAGATATCTGCTGACAGTATGTATGTACTGAGTCGATTCATTCATTTCGCCAAAGGCTTCTGGCTGGCCAGTGGCGTCTGAATCGAATAGGGATTTGGTGGGGAGATACCATGGCCAATTGCATGATGGAAACATGCCCCAGGCTGGCAGCTGAGGAAGCTGACTCAGTTTGTCAACTTGCCAAGGGCAAATGCGGTGACCAGGGTGGCTGTTGAAATGGCTAGGGTGTGGCGTAACTCTAGTAAATGTTCATTTCTCAACACGCTGGTACTGCGAGTCGATGGACCGACGGCGGAACTGTAGCGGAACTATGGCAGAATCGAATGCCCTTTAATCCGAACAATGCAAGCGCTCCTGTGGTCGACAAGGTCCTCAAAGCCAGTGAGGCTTCGGACAAGACAGCGGAAAGGGGATGCTTACCGAAGAGGATATATATATGTTAATGTGAGCGGGCATGGAGTCTGAGCCGAGGGGGCTACCGACGAGGGACTTGCTACACAGACGAGCCGAGATGGCAGTGACACCGAAGTTGACCGCAGAGACCTGCAGAGACTGATACAAGGCTGTGGAGACTGAACAGTTGACCCAGGAAGCAAACGAAAGGACTCGCCAGACGAACGGTATGGCGAGTGTAATTCAGCCAGCGCAAACCTCATATGTACCAGGGATCGACAACACGTCGCTCGAGGGGGAGCAAGGTCAGGTATCGACTGACTGCACTGATGACGGAGGGTCATCGGATGCCATTGAGGACCCAGACGACACTGTAGATGATCCTAGACGGCACAGAGGGTGGCTGTTAGCCCATACGGAGTGCGTGACCATGCGCGAGGACGAGACAGAGACGACCGGTCGAGTGGTCGAGTCAAACAACTACGAAAATGGTCAGAGCGCATGGAGAGACGGCCAGGACGTATCTTGCAATGCGGCAGACGATTGATGCCACCACGTCACAGGCAAGTCGGTAAACATCTTGAACGAGTCGAGGGCATCAGGTGGCCATGCGGACGTGACAGTCGCGTCGGACGGCGACATGGCTGCACCGATCGAGTCAGGATGTGAATGGGACCTCCCCAGGAACGAGCTGGGCGACCCCGGTGGTGGTAGGGATAGGCGCGTTGATGATTGATTAGCGGCGAGTTCCAGTCGATGAGCTGCGGTGCACGATGGATGCGCAGAATTGGTCGGACGGTGGTATGAGAGATGTCGAGGGTCGCCAGGAACAAGTCCTGCCAGTGAGCGACGGTGGGCGTGGTGGACGAGATGGCGGTGATGGCATGATGAAAGATGCCAGCGGCGAGTCAAGACGACTCTCGCTAAGGTCGTTGGCTGAAGAAGAAAAACGTCAGCACCGAGAACGACTAGATAATGCGCCAGAAGACCTACCTGCGCCACCGAAGCCACCTGATAAGCGCACACAGCGATGAATTGAGCCCCCGAGCGTTGCTCTCGAGGGCAGGAAGACTGGACGTTTATGCAGCAGCAGCAACAGCAGTGGCGGAAGCCATGTCGGACGACTCGTGACAACGATGTGTATGGTCCGAGTCAGTGTTGCCACAAGGTGACGTTGAGAATTTCGAGCTCCACCGTCGCGCTCCAACTTTTGGATTTCATTACTATAGCCCACACCTAAAATGAAAAGCACAACGCTCGACACGTGAGCTTCCGTGACAGAATACTTCACCGATTAAACACAGCTCACTAAATTCATGCAACGAGCACTACCCGAGAAAGTTGAGAAACCAAGAGATCCGCCGAGGAGCCATCATAAGCCATGACCTTCTTTGCTTCAACTTCTCGGTCACACAAATCCAAGTACCCAGCAGCACCCGACATATGGGCAACTCGACAGACAGCCTCATGGAGCCCGAGGTACTTCAGATCGGGTAGCTCCAGGTTGGCAGCGGTCATTGCGAAAGTGACGACAAGGGGATTTGGAAGGTTCATAAGCATGAAGACTGGGAATGCTGTCCTGACGGTATAGGTGTTGAGAGTCCTGAATCAAGGAGACCGAATGCGTCAGGAGGACACGAGGAATCATCGATTGCTCACTGGTACTGCCTCGAACCACAGCGACAGGTAGTCGAAAAACTGATGGAGCCCAGTGTCCATCGTCAATCCGTTGGATAATCTATAAGCATTGGGGCCATTGAGTTCGGCAAGGACATCGATGCCGCCGAAGCAGTTAACAATACCCCATAGATTGCCAGAATACTTCGTCTGCAGATTAGGATCAACATTCCGAACTAGGAAGGTAGGGAGCGGCGAGAGGACCTTGGGGTAGCCATGCTCCTCTGTATCAAGGTTCCAGTTGGTTGAAGGAGGAAAGAAATGGCGGAAATTTGTCTTCGAGAAGGGATCGTCAGCAAATAAGCCGTGTTCCTGTCTCTGAGAAATCATCATGCTCTTATATGTGGCATGATCAATAGCGCCAGTAAGCATGCAGCGACAACCGTCACGTCGCAGAGCCCCCAGTAAAGATTAGTTGTATTCATAAATATTTGATGTCGAGGACGAACTCACTGATTGTTTCGCCATTGCATGGGACTTTGGGGCTGGTTCAGCCGCAACACTGAAGAAAGCACTAGATTTCAAAGGAAGGTCGACTCGGATGCTCTGAAGGTGCAGGTGGGTTGCCTTTATTCTGTCGAACTAACAAGAAAAGGACACAAAGGACACACCGAATTGCGGAAAATAACATACACAGGTGAAATAGGTAGTTGATATAAAATTGGGCTCACTCGTCTATGTCGGTTCCTTGGGTGACACATTCGATAATCTCATTGGCAAGGATATTCCGAGCGCGGTCGGGGGCTTCACGGAGTAGATAATCTAAACACCGAGCGTACATGAGCCAAACCTCATCATTGCCAACTTCATTCTGGGACTGGAGACAGGAGTCGTATGCGTCGAGGCACGGGGGTTGGAGGAAGGGGTTTGAAGAAGCATCCGTGGGGTGAAGTCAGGTGCTACTGCCATGTTACAGCCGTTCCACAAAATGTTGTGGCGGTGGTGTGGGGGAGGCTTGAGCGCTGAACCACTACCGCGCCGCGCGGTCGGCGTCACCCTTAAGCCATGATTGCTTAGCGAATCCAACCGTGATCACATCACGTCAGCACGGTCCCGGACAGCGAGCTCATCCATCAACTAAATTGTCGAGGATACCATTAGCCGTTACCAGCCATGGTAGCGAACAAAACCAACAAGCTGGCATTTCTGTCGATGCCTGCGCCTGCATCCTACGTTGCCGGTCTCGGTCGTGAGTGAGTATAACAATCCTCCTTCCAGAATGATCCAATTACTAATCGTTTGCGTGACGAGATTCCTACTAATGCTTCTGGTTTCACGACGCGTTCAGGAGGAAACAAAAAATCTGAAGGATTTTTTGTTGGATATGAGGTTTGAAAGGCTGAAAGTCTGCAAAAACAGATAACAGTGGGCGCATCAGTAGCCTCACACCTGTTTCATCATATGACTCATCAGATCTGTTTTGGTCGTCGAATCAGACGATTAGGAGGAAACAAAAAATCCGAAGGATTTTTTGTTGGATATGAGGTATGAAAACTGAGAGCTGTAAAAAAACAGATAACAGTGGGGTCTTTACTTAGGACCTCACACCTGTTTCGTCATATGACTCATCAGATCTGTTTTTGGTCATCGAACGATCGATGGCACGAACCTTGCTTTATAGGCGCAATCTTGGTCCGTGCGCGTTACCTTGCGATAAGCTGATAGCAAAAATAGAAAGAAGACACGTCACCGGATCTCCGTCTAGCCGCGTTTCCCTAGCGACTTTAATCTCCGTGTGACGTGGGAGTGGTCCCTTGATCGGGGACCTGACTCAATTCAGTTTTAATTAGGGTTAGGAGGGAGCAACGACGAGCCGAAGGCGAGGAGTTGCGGTGATTAGTACTGCGTGAGTGGGGATTTACCACAGGTAACAGGACTGAGGGCATCCAAGCCGTCAATCCATCCTGTTTCGTCCCCAGCGGGACTCATCAGACCTTGGTGGTAGTGAACGTCAGAAAGCCGACGCACCGTTTATATATCTAGCGATACGGTGCACGGACCAAGCATATTATTACGAAGTGTGAGAGAAAGTAAGGACGTATCTGGAGCATTGCGTCATTGCGTGGGATACGGTCTCACGAGAAGACACGGGGACCTGGTTGCCTGGGTGACAATCAGTTTAATTTCCGCTCGCTTACTACGCGGTTCTAGACCTCCGGGCCGACATGCCGTATGACGTCATGATCTAGACCCTCGGCCCCTTCGGGCCGGCGGTAACCCCCATGCCGGGGGTGGCCGCTTGATAATCCTAACCGAAGTAGCCGGTTCAATAGCCGACCGGTGTTCGGTTGCCTAAAAGGCCGAGTTGCCGGATGCCGGACTATTCCCACGCCACATCACGTGGTTGGTTCCGCACGGCCCGAAGGCCGGGGGTCCCGGGTATAGCCGGTTAGGAGGAAACAAAAAAAGCGAAGCTTTTTTTGTTGGATATGAGGTATTGAAAACTGAGAGCTGTAGAAAAACAGATAACAGTGGGGTCTTTACTTAGGACCTCACACCTGTTTCGTCATATGACTCATCAGATCTGTTTTTGGTCATCGAACGATCGATGGCACGAACCTTGCTTTATAGGCGCAATCTTGGTCCGTGCGCGTTACCTTGCGATAAGCTGATAGCAAAAATAGAAAGAAGACACGTCACCGGATCTCCGTCTAGCCGCGTTTCCCTAGCGACTTTAATCTCCGTGTGACGTGGGAGTGGTTCCTTGATCGGGGACCTGACTCAATTCAGTTTTAATTACCGCCGTGTGGCGTCTTCTTTTGCTTGACGTAACCTTATCTCCTGAGAAATTGAACCTTATCTCGTGAGAAGCAAACCTTGTTTGGACGGAGATGACCGTGGGAATGGGGTCTAGACCCGGAGATTCCCGTCGGAGTTTAAACACAGATAAGATCCCGGTTAGATCCGATCTTTAAACTCCGACCCACATGCCGGGGGGGCATCCTCGAAATCGGTATCTTGACCCCAATGCCGGGGGTACCGGCTATTAGGGTTAGGGTTATCGACCCCCCATAGGTTAGGTTATTAGGAGGAAACAAAAAAAGCGAAGCTTTTTTTGTTGGATATGAGGTATGAAAACTGAGAGCTGTAGAAAAACAGATAACAGTGGGGTCTTTACTTAGGACCTCACACCTGTTTCGTCATATGACTCATCAGATCTGTTTTTGGTCATCGAACGATCGATGGCACGAACCT